>QVOB01002184.1:10925-40265 GCA_014839585.1 Pseudomyrmex concolor | reverse complement strand
TTCAGGGCGCTCAACTGGTTGTCCGCGGTAGCATTTGACACTTGCTGCTTTAGCGAATCGAGGCCTTTCTGCAATTTGCTCAGCTCCGCCGCGGCATTGATTTTCACCGGCGTGGCGCTGTCGCCGGCGGCCTCCGGCGCGTCATCCGCACGCGCCCCGGTTGAGAGAGTGCCAAACGCCAGCATGACGCTGAAAAGAAGGATCCAAAAAGCCTTCATACAACAATTGGAAAACCTAGGCATAGCGTAATTTATCTCGCAATCGTTAAAGCAGCAGCCACACGTGCCGGGGACCGGTCGCGTCGCAAATCTTCCATCGCCGGCGAATGCAGGGTGGCGTCAACAATCTTACCAGCTTATTATGTTTTTAGCGTCATCGTCAGCCGACAGTCAGCACCTTCGCGGATCGCGCCCTTTATTGAAAACGGCCTTAGGCATATTCAGTCCCTCACTATCCGCCCGTCTGTACTACAATCGTAGCAACTGTCTACCCTGGCGCCCGCCGGCTCTTATTATCAACAAAGACCGAGGTAAAAAAACTATGAGAAACTTTATCTTTTCGTCACCAGGAAAGTATGTTCAGGGTAGCGGCGTCCTGGATGAATTGGGTCATTACCTGTCCGCTTTGGGCAGCAAAGCCTTTCTCATTGCGGACGATGTGGTGTGGGGCATTACCGGGGAGCGGGTGCAGGCCACGCTGAAAACAGACGACATTGCCTACCGCTATGAACGTCTTAACGGCGAGGCATCGGGCAACGAAATCCTCCGTCTGGCGGAGGTGGCTCGCGATAAGCAAACCGCCGTTGTGGTCGGTCTCGGCGGCGGCAAAACGCTGGATACCGCCAAGGCGGTCGCGGATGAATTGAAACATCCGGTGGCCATTGCCGACCATCGCCTCCACCGACGCGCCGTGCAGCGCGCTGTCGGTCATTTATAGCGACGACGGCGTGTTCGACAGTTACCGTTTTTACACTAAAAATCCGGAACTGGTGCTGGTGGATACCGCCGTCTGCGCCCAGGCGCCGGTGCGGCTGTTTGCCTCGGGCATCGCCGATGGCCTGGCGACCTACGTGGAAGCCCAGGCGGTTAAACGCACCAATGCCCTGTCGATGGTCGGCGGTAAACCGACCATCGCCGGTATGACGATTGCCACCGCCTGTGAGGAAACCTTGCTCACGTATGGCTACAGCGCTTACCAGGCGGTCGCGATGCGCAAGGTCACGCCCGAGGTGGAGGCGGTGGTGGAAGCCAATACGTTGCTTTCCGGGCTGGGTTTTGAAAATGGCGGTCTGGCGGGCGCCCATGCGATTCACAACGGCTTTACCGCCACTCAAGGGGATATCCATCACCTGACCCACGGCGAAAAAGTCGCTTACGGCACGCTGACGCATATGGTGCGGAGCAGCGCCCGGATAACGAAATCGCCCGTTATATCCGCTTTTACCGCGCGATCGCTATGCCAACGACGCTTAAGGCGCTGCATCTGGAAAACGAGCCCTATGAAAACCTGGTAAAAGTGGGCGCGCTTGCCTGCGCTGAAGGAGACACCCTGCGCAATTTGAATCCCTATCTTAGCGCTGAGGATGTGGCGCAGGCGATTATCGCCGTCGACGCGTTCAGCCGTACCGTTGCCTATTGACGGCCCCATGACCGCTAAAGAAACCGAACTACGGAAAGTAAAGCGTCTGGCGCTGGCCTTGCTGGTCAGCGCCGCGGCGGTCTTTATCCTCACGCTTTTCCTGCCGGCCAATTTCTGGGTCAACGGCCTGAAAGCCGTTTCTGAAGCGGCCATGGTGGGGGCGTTGGCGGATTGGTTCGCGGTAATCGCATTGTTTCACTGCGTGCCGCTGCCTTTTGTTGCGCGTCATACCGCCATCATTCCGCGTAATAAAACGAAAATTGCCAATAATCTTGCGCTGTTCGTCCAGGATAAATTTCTGGATACTGCGTCCATAGTTGCTCTGATACGCCGCCACGATCCGGCGCAGCTTATTGCCGGCTGGCTTACCGCGCCGGATAACGCCGCCCGGCTGAGCGGTTATCTCCTGCAGTTGCTGCGCGGTGTGCTGGATTTCACCGACGATCGGCGTATACAAGCCTTCCTGAGCCAGGCGGTGCATGCGGCGATCGACAAAATCGATTTGACCCGTTCCACGGCCTCGATTCTGGATAGCCTGACCCGCGACGGTCGCCACCAGGCCCTGCTGGATGCGGCGATTTCCCAATTAACCTTGTTGCTGAACAAGCCGAAAACCCGTGCGCTTATCAGCGAACAGATCGTGCGCCGGTTCGAACGCGAGCATCCCATCAAGGAACGGCTGCTGCCGACGGACTGGCTGGGTGAACACAGCGCTGACCTGATTTCCAACGCGGTCAATTCCATTCTGGACGATATCGGCCAGGACAGCGACCACGCCTTACGCCGGCGTTTCGATCGGATCACGCGCCATCTCATCACCCGGCTCAAGCAGGATCCGGCAATGGCCGCCAGGGCCGTGGAGATCAAGGCGTATTTAAAAAATGATGAGGCGCTTAACAGCTACATCCGCGAGCTGTGGCGATATGCGCACCTGGCTGAAAGCGGATCTCGCGAGCGATAGCTCGTTGCTGCATTGCATGCCCGGGTGGCGGAATCCGGCCGCTGGCTGGGCGAAACCCTATCGCGCGATCCCGGCGTGCGCGCTTCGTTAAACCATCATATGGAATTAGCGGCGACGAAAATGGCGCCGGAATTCGCCCTGTTTCTCACCCGCCATATCAGCGATACGGTAAAAAGCTGGGATCCGCGGGACATGTCGCGGCAAATAGAGCTGAATATCGGCCGTGACCTACAGTTTATCCGTATCAACGGTACGCTGGTGGGGGGACTTATCGGCGTCGTCCTCTATCTGCTATCACAACTGCCGACGCTGCTGACGTTGATGTCGGGGTGACGCGCCCGCGGGACGTTAGTCGAGCACCGGGACAAACGTCGCCGCCCTCGTGTAGCCCGGCGGGCATGCGTTTTGTCCGCCCGTGCGTTTTCCAGGCGCCGACGTCCGGCCTTTATCGCGCGTCAGCTACACTGAGAGGTAACCGATTTCAGACTTGCTGGAAGGAAAGCGCCTTTTATGACGGATCTACCTCAACCCGGCATTACCCGCAATATTGGCGATCGCGGAATTATCGGCGACCTGCGCTCCTGTGCGCTGGTGGCGCGCGACGCAACCATTGATTACTTCTGCTGGCCCGATCTTGATAGTCCGTCGGTCTTCGCCGCACTCTTGGACAGCGAGCAAGCCGGCCTGTTCAGCCTGCAACCGGACTGGTCCGACGCGCGGCTACAACAACTGTACCTGCCGGATACCAACATTCTGCAAACCCGCTGGCTGTCGCAACAGGGTGTAGCGGAGGTAACGGACTATATGCCGATCGGCGACGATACCGATCGTATGCCGCTGATCATTCGTCGATTACACGTGCTTAAGGGCAACGTGAACTGGCACATGCGCTGCGCGCCGATAGCCGGACTACGCGCGCGCGCGTCCCAATGCCCGTCACCATGATGGCACGGTGACGTTTGTCACCGACGGCCAGCCTTCTCTGCGGCTGGCCGCAAGCGTCGAGCTCAAGTGCGAAGAGCAGGCCGCGGTGGCGGCATTTTCACTGGGGCCGGGCGAACAGGCGACCTTCGTTTTCGGCGGCGCCGACGATGACCGGGTGGCGGTGGAGAATACTGACGTTCTCTTCGCCGAAACGCTGCATTATTGGCAACGTTGGTCGGCCCGCAGCAATTACCGCAGCCGCTGGCGGGAAATGGTTAACCGGTCGGCGCTGGCGCTAAAACTGCTCACCTCCGCTCGGCATGGTTCCATTGCTGCCGCCGCCACTTTCGGACTGCCGGAGACGCCGGGGGGCGAACGCAACTGGGATTATCGCGCCTCCTGGCTGCGCGATGCTTCCTTTAGCGTCTATGCCCTGATGCGGTTGGGCTATACCGATGAGGCGAAAGCGTTTAACCGCTGGGTCGGTCAGTGTATGGCCAACAGCCAATTTGATCCGGAAAAGCTGCAGGTCGTTTACCGTCTCGACAGCGGCACCGAACTGCCGGAAGCCGAGTTGCCCCATCTGGCCGGCTATGGCGGGGCCAGACCGGTACGCATCGGTAACCAGGCCTACCGCCAGTTACAGCTGGATATCTATGGCGAACTGATGGACGCCATTTATCTGGCCAATAAATAGGCGATGCCATCCCGCACCAGGGCTGGGAACATGTGGTGAACACCGTCAACCATGTATGCGAATGCTGGGAACAGGCGGACGCTGGTATTTGGGAAATGCGCGGCGAGCCACAGCATTTTCTCCATTCACGATTAATGTGTTGGGTGGCGCTGGATCGCGCGCTGCGCCTCGGAATGAAGCGGTCGCTATCAATGCCCTACGACCGCTGGGACAAAGCCCGTACCGCCATCCGCGAGGATATATGGCAAAATTTCTGGAATCCGGAACTCGGCCATTTTACTGCCACCCGCCACGGCAAAGATTTGGACGCATCGATGTTGCTGATGCCGCTTTGTCAGCGTCACCGATCCCGACTGGTTGGCAACCCTGGACGCCATCCGTGCCCATCTGGTGCATGATGGTCTGGTACGGCGCTATATCGCCGACGAGACGCCCGCTGACCCTCTGGAGGGCGAAGAAGGCGCCTTCGCCGCCTGCTCGTTTTGGTATGTGGAATGTCTTGCGCGCGCCGGGCGTGTGAGCGAAGCGCATTTTGAATTTGAAAAGCTGCTGCGCTATGCCAATCCGCTGGGTCTGTACGCCGAAGAGTTTGACCGACGCGGCTACGCGCTCGGCAATACGCCGCAGGCGTTAACGCATCTGGCGCTGATAAGCGCCGCCTTCTTCCTCGATCGCAAACTTGACGGAAAAGATCCGCTGTGGCAGCCCTAGCGCGACCGCGGCGCAGGTAACGGCGCTTCGCCCGCGGTTGCGATACGCGCGCGATCGCTTTATGTTAGCGATAATGGCAATGAAAAATTCGGCGGCGGGTCGCCTTTTTTCGGCTGGATAAGGTGAGGGCAATGCGCATATTAGTGGTAGGTGCCGGCGCGACCGGCGGATATTTCGGCGGTCGTCTGGCCCAGGCAGGACGCGATGTGACGTTTTTGGTGCGCCGGCAGCGGGCGCAAACACTGCGGCAGAACGGCCTGCACATCTTGAGCCCCAGCGGCAATGTCACGCTGCAGCCAGCGCTGGTGGAAGCCGGCAGCCTCACGAGTCATTATGATCTGATCCTGTTATCGGTAAAAGCCTTCTCGCTGGCGGCGGCAATGGACGATATCGCGCCCGCCGTCGGCCCGACAACGACTATCGTGCCCCTTCTCAACGGCATGGCGCATTTGGCGCGCCTGCGTGAACGCTTCGGCACGGAGGCGGTGATGGGGGGCGTGTGTAAAATTGCCGCTACTCTGGACGCACAGGGCCGCATTGTACAATTCACCCCGCTGCATCAGCTCTGTTACGGCGAGCTGGATGATAACCGTACGGAACGGCTGGCGCGCGTCGATGCGGCCCTGCGCAACGCCGGTTTTGACGCCTGCGCCGTCCCGTCAATTACCACCGCGCTATGGGAAAAATGGATACTCTTGTCGAGCCATGGGCGGCATAACCTGCCTGATGCGCGGCACCATCGGCCAGGTCGCGGCGGCGTCCGGCGGCGGGCCAGCCTTCGCGCGCGCGCTGGTGGCGGAGGTGGTGTCGATCGCAGAGGCCGGCGGCTACCGGCGGCATGATGATGTCATCGCGGAAACCACCGCCCTGCTGAGCCAGCAGGGGTCGCCCATGACCTCTTCCCTGTATCGGGATTTGATAGCCGGTAACGCCGTGGAGGCCGATCAGATCATCGGCGATCTGAAAGCCCACGCCGGCCTGCCCGTTCCGCTGCTGAGCGCGGTATGGACGCACCTGTCGGTTTATCAACAAAACCGGGGATAACGTGACGCGCCCGACTCAGCGAAACTTGGCGTGATTCTCATCGCGGGTCTGCTTGAACTGGCCCGCGACCTGTTTCGCGCCCTCTATATCCCCTTTCTCCACCTTTGCCTGCGCCTGCTCGATTTGTCCAAGTAACGTATCGATACCCCGCCGATAGTCTTGCATTTGCGGGCTTTCCGGCGCTTGCCCGCGTAGTTTTGGCGGCGTCGCGGGTATCCTTGGCCGCAGCGTGCATATCCGCCAGCGCCTGTTTCAGGGTGGCCGGATTATCGGTGTGAAGGACCGCGCTGTAATTGGCGGCGATCATATCCATATCCTCGCTCAGCTCCCGCGCCGTCGCCGCGGTGGCGAACAGGACGGCCAGAAGCGGCAACAGCGCGAGGAAGAGCTTTCTCATACCGGTGGCGACAAGGATCATGGTAAGTATCCGTTATTGGCAGGTGATGGTAGGCCGAAGCCAATGATAGGTGTCACTGGCCGGCGATCTTCGTCTTCGGGCAAAAATCTCATCGTTGACCGGCAATTCGGTCATCGAGGCGTGATTATTCTCACCGGCCGACGAGGTTGCGCATGGCACAAAGCTTGCGTCATTGACCGGCGATTTTCATCGCCGACAGCAGTACCGAACCGCATTGGATATTGCTGCGGGTCTCGGTATCGCTGCCGATGCTGACGATATTGCGCAACATCTCTTTCAGGTTGCCGGCGATGGTTATCTCGCTGACCGGGTATTGAATTTCGCCGTTTTCCACCCAGAAACCGGCGGCACCACGGGAATAGTCGCCGGTGATGGCGCTGACTCCCCGCCCCATCAGTTCCGTCACGACCAATCCGCGTCCCATCTGTTTCAACAGACCGGCGAAATCGATCGCCTGATGTGATATCCGCCAATTGTGTATACCGCCGGCGTGTCCCGTGCTCTCAAGGCCCAGCTTGCGCGCCGCGTAACTGCCGAGCAACCAGGTGTTGAGCACGCCGTCCTGCACGATGGCACGATCGCTGGTTCTCACCCCTTCACTGTCAAACGGCGACGAGGCCAGTCCTTTGCGCAGATGAGGGCACTCTTGAATGGAGAGCCAATCGGGCAAAATGGCCTTACCGAGCGAATCGAGCAGGAAAGTCGACTTACGATACACATTACCACCGCTGATGGCCCCGACGAGATGGCCAAACAATCCGGTGGCGACTTCGGCGGCAAACAGTACCGGCGCCTCCATGGTCGGCAGTTTACGTGGATTAAGGTGCGCCAGCGTGCGGCGCGCGCACTCCTCACCCACCCACTGCGGCGAGCGCAAATCGTCGAAGGCGCGGCCAAGGGTATAGGCATAATTGCGCTCCATATCACCGCCGCTTTCGGCGATGACGCTACAGGAGAGAGAGTGGCGGCTGCTGCTGTAGCTTTGCAGCATGCCGTGACTATTGCCGAACACGCGGGTGCTGAAATGGCTGTTGAAGCTGCCCCCTTCGGTATGGGTAATACGCTTATCGCTTTTAAGGGCCGTCTGTTCGGCCTCGGCGGCCAGGGCAATCCCGCGTTCGGCGTCCAGCTCGGCGGGGTGGAATAAATCCAGATCCTGCGCCTCGAACGCCAGCAGCGTTTTTTCCGCCGGCCCGGAGGCGGGATCGGGTGAAGTGTAACGAGCAATGTCCAGCGCGGCGGCGACGGTGCGGGCAATAGCATCCTGACCGAGATCGGTGGAGGAAGCGCTGCCTTTGCGCTGCTGATAATAAACGGTAATCTCCAGAGCGCCATCGCTGTTGAATTCGACATTCTCCACCTCGCCATAGCGGGTGCTAATGCCGATACCGGTCGTTTTGGTCACCGCCACTTCCGCCCCGTCCGACCCGGCGCGCGCCAGCTCCAGCGCCTGAGCGACCGCGTTTTCTAAAAGTGTGCGTTGCTGGGCGACCTGGGTGACTAAATTCATAGTTCCGCTATTATTCATAGAGCATTATCCGCTAGAGGGGATCTCGCCGCACGCCCGGCAAAATCAAATTATGCGGTCAGCCAATCTGAAACCGCTTTGCATCATGCCTTCAGTCTAACAGTCCGTAATGCATTTGGCACTGTGCGCGCGAAGGAAGAACGGCAGGCGGGGACCGCCGGCAAGCCACCCTCAATGCGCGGATTGGGCTCGCGCTCGCCGCGCGTCCTTCGCCGTGACGGCGCTCGTGCCCCTTCTCGTCCGGCTCATCCGGCGCTAATGGGCGGCCTTGACGTCGTGCGGTGACAGGCGGCGATAACGAGCGTTTTGATATCGTGAGGTGAAAGGCGGCGGTAGTGGGCGTTTTGACGTCGTGAGGTGAAAGGCAGAGAAAATTGGCGTTTAAACGTCGCATGGTGAAATAATGCCGTTGAGAATCCGAGGCAACCTGCTAGGATGAGCCTCTTTTTGAGGAACCCCTATGAATAAACAGCCGGAAGAATGGCAGGACCCGCAGTCTTTGCAGCAGCAGGACGATGAGCAAGATGAAATAATCTGGGTCAGCAAGAGTGAAATCAAACGCGACGCCGAAGCGCTAAAACAGTTAGGCGTTGAGCTGGTGTCACTCGGTAAAAATGCGCTGGAAAAAATCCCGCTGGACGATGACCTGCGCGCCGCCATCGCGCTGGCGCAGCGCATCAAGCGCGAAGGGCAGCGCCGGCAAATTCAGCTTATCGGCAAGATGCTGCGCGCCCGGGATCCGGAGCCTATCCAGCAGGCGCTGGATAAACTGAAGAACCGCCATAACCAGCAGGTCACCTTGTTTCATAAGCTGGAAATACTACGCGTCAAGCTGCTTGCGCAGGGCGACGACGCCATTGCGGAAGTGCTGGAACATTATCCGCAGGCCGACCGCCAGCAGCTACGGGCGCTGGTACGCAATGCACAGAAAGAGCAGGCGGCCAACAAACCGCCAAAAACCGCGCGCCAGCTTTACCAATACTTGCGCACCCTGGCCGAGGCAGACTAGCGCCGCGTCCTGGACGCCGCGCGTTACGTCACCGTCCGGTACCCGCCACCGTCAGGCGCCGCTGCCGTCTGTCAGCACGTTGAAATGCAGCTTACCCTGCAGTTCCTCTTCCGCCTCATCGAACAGCAGTATCAGCGCGCCAAAACGCCGCCTTTTCGAGGCGGTGAGATGCAGAAACTCAATTTCCACCGGCAACGGCAAATGGCTCATTACCGTCCGCCACAGGCCGTCGAGATTGGCATCATAAGGCTCGCTAATGGCGAATTGGCGATCAAAAGCGCGATAAAAAGCCGGAAGATCGGCTATGTGATTAAAATCGAAGGATACTTTCTCCATAAGGCGCTCTCCGCTAAACCGGTTATTCTCTCCCCGTACGGGCGCATAGGCGGTGTCCACCGGCAAGGGCGGCCACCGGCCCCCTCAGAGTCCGCCGATGTGCAGCGTCTTGACTTCCAAATAATCTTCCATGCCCAGCACCGATCCTTCTCGCCCCAAGCCAGACTCTTTTACGCCGCCAAACGGCCCAAGCTCGGTAGATACCGCGCATTCGTTAATGCCCACCATGCCGCTCTCAAGCGCCGCCGCCACGCGAAACACCCGCGCCAGATCCCGGGTGTAAAAGTAAGCGGCCAGACCATAGGGCGTATCGTTGGCGCGCCAGCTGCATGTCGTCGGTCACCTCGGCCAGCACCGTGGGCTGGAAGAAGTTGCCGCCCAGCGGGTGGCTTTTACCGCCCGTGATCACGCGCGCGCCCTTCGCCAGCGCATCATTCACATGTTCCTCGGCTTTTTCCACCCCGGCGCGGTTAATTAGCGGCCCGACCACCACGCCGTCTTCGGCGCCGTTGCCCACGGTCAGTTTCTCCACTCCCTGCGCCAGCTGCGTAACGAACCGATCGTAGACGCCGTCCTGAATAAAGAAACGGTTGACGCTGACGCACACCTGCCCCGCATTACGAAATTTGTTGGCCATGGCGCCGGCCACCGCGACCGGAATATCAGCGTCGTCAAACACAATATACGGGGCATTACCGCCCAGCTCCATGGAGATTTTTTTCATGGTATCGGCCGCGTTGCGCATGAGCGTTTTGCCGACGTCGGTCGACCCGGTGAACGTCACCTTACGCACGGCGCTGCTGGCCATAATGGCACCGCTAATCGCATGAGTATCGCCATCTACCCCGTTAGAACCCCGTCCGGCACGCCGGCCTGCTGCGCCAGCGCCAGCAGCGCGAACGCCGACAGCGGTGTCGCGTTAGCCGGCTTGATAAGCGCCGTACAACCTGCGGCCAGTGCTGGGCCGAGCTTGCGGGTAAGCATCGCCATCGGGAAGTTCCAGGGGGTAATGGCCGCGACTACTCCTACCGGCTCGCGGGTGGCGAATATGCGCGAGTGGGCTTTGGCGGGCGGAATGATTTCGCCGTTGACCCGCTTGGCCTGTTCGGCGAACCACTGAATAAAGCTGGCGGCATACGCCACTTCGCCGGCGGCTTCCTTGACAGGCTTGCCCTGCTCGGCGCTCATCAGTTTCGCCAGATAGGGTTGATTCTCCATGATGAGCTGATACCAGTGGTAGAGCACCTCTGAACGCTCTTTCGCGGTTTTGGCGCGCCAGGCCGGAAAGGCCGCCGCCGCGGCGGCAATGGCCGCATCGGTTTCTGTTTTGCCCGCTTTGGCAACCCGGGCAAGGACTTCGCTGGCGGCCGGATTTTCCACATCAAAGGTGGTGTCGGACGTATGCCATTGGCCATTGATAAAATAGCCGGTATGGAACAAGGTATGCGCCTGAAGCGTTGCGTGATCTGTCATGGTGTCCTCGCGATGAAAAGAGGTCCCTGCCGGGGAGAAAAACGCTGTTAGCTATCAGTATAGTTGCCGGCGCCGGGTTCGTGCGGGTGCGGCGGGAGGAAATCAGTCAGCGGCGCTGGCGCAGCCTGTATGAGTAGTGGGACAACGTGTCACCCTACCCCGGACGGTCGCAGGGGATAACGCCCTGTCCGCGGATGCCAGCGCCGCGTTAACCGCTCAGGGCGTGGCGGTAGCGCCGGAGAATATCGGTCAGGCGCTCTACCGAGGCGATGATGTCCGGTGCGACCTGATACACCTCCAGCTTATGCCGGTAAACGCGCATCTCTTCGAGCAGTTGATCGAATTTACGGCTGCGGCGCGGATCGGAGCGCGACACCAGGACCTGATCGGCAGTCGCACGAATCTGACGGTGCCAGGCCGACAAATCCTCATTGACCGGGATATCCGCGCTGCGTAGCCGCTGATGCGCCACAATCAGCAGCAGCGCCAGGCGATATTTGGCCACATCCCCGGGAAAGATCGCCATCAGGTGAAACAGCTGCTGATACAGCAATGGCAAGTGATTAACCCGCCGGCGCGTCTTATTGGTGGACATTGCCGAAACCGCGCCATAGACAAAGCGGTTGGGCAGGATACGTCCCGCGCGCTGCTTCGCGGTATCGCGGATCAGTAAAATGACCAACATCGCCAGAACACAACCGATAAGCTGGCCGATGGCGCTGTCGAGAAACGTACTGATATTGAAGGACATCGGGTTCGACAGCACCAGAACATTGATAGTACCCGCCAGGGTGCCCAGCGTCCCGAGACGCCGTTTTTGGACTTCGATATCGATGATGAAAGCCAAAATGCCCAGGGCAATACATAGCAATAACAAGCTCTGCTGGGTCGAGGGCATGATCAACATGTAATACAGCGCGCCGATGGGCAGCGCCGCCGACATGCCGATCACAAAATCTTTCGCCACCAGCAGCGGGTTGGGCAGCCGCATCGCCAGCGATGTTACCACCGCCAACATCACCATACAGGCTCTGCCGGCGTTCCAACCGGTCCACAGCCAGAACAGTCAGCCGAGCGCAGTGGCGATACCGGTACGCAAGCCGTTGATCATCTCATGCCGCCCTTCGGGAGAGGGCGCGCTCACCTCTTGCTGCTGAGTGGTACGTACCGACGCTTCAACGCCGCTTATCCGTGCGTTGGTCTTTACTCCCTTCATCAGCAGCAGGTAGCGCGTCGCGCTACCCACCCAAGTATAAAGGGTTTGCGGCGTATCCCGCGTTGGCGTGGCGGCGATCACCTGACGCATCAGCTTCATCCGGCGATGGATTACGCCCACCGTATCGGCCGGCTCGCTCAGTAGCAACAGGAGATGAGACTTCACATAGTCGGGACGATTTTGCAGGATCAACAACGTTTCGCACGCCTGGGTAATCAGCGTGAGCGACAGGGTATTGATGGCGATAAGCCGCTGATTGCTGGCCTGCCAGTGGGCCGATTCCATCATCAAGTTGCTGCGCATGCCCGATAAGGCGTTGGTGGCTTTGACCAGCGCATGATCGATATCGCGCTTGATGGAACGGGGTGAAAAGAGGATATCGGCCAAAATGGCGCAAACAATGCCCAGAACAATTTCGCTAACGCGTTCCACGGCGAACTGCGGCGCCATCTGCGGGAAGCTTTGAATGCCGACGATAATAATCAGCGTGGTGTAGCCCGCCAGGCCGAAGGCATACGAGTTCTCCACTTTCACCAGCGAGGAAATCCACATGCACAGACCGGCCCAGATGCAGCTCAACAATAGCATCACCACCGACGCGCGGATGGTCAGGATAATAATCACCAGCGCGCCCAGGCAGCCGATAAAAGTACCGATAATTCTCAACATACCGCGGTGGCGGATCGCGCCGGCGAAAGGCTCGCCGCCGGCCGCAAATGCCGGGCCTGCGGTAACGATGGCGGCGGTGAGAACCGACCAGCGCGGCGTTTGCAGCTGAAAATGAAAACCGAGTACCAGCGCCAACAGAATGGCAAACGTCAGCTTGAAAGCGAAGCTCCAGTGGAAAAATAGAGGTTGCAGCATTAGCGGGCCACCGATTAACCGAACTCGCGTAGGCGGTGAATCAGCTGCATCAAAGGAGACACTCGCCCGGGCTGGCCGTCGCGCCGGCCGGTAATGACCACCGTCGCGGTCGTCCCTGCCGGGTAGAGATCGCCTTGCTGCTTATCAAGCAGAATTTTCACCGGGACCCGCTGCGACAGGCGCACCCATTCCTGATTGGAATCCACGCTGGCGAGGCCTTTACTGTCCACCGCTGCTGCTGCTGTTGACCCCGGCGGCGATACTGTCGACGGTACCGGTGAGGATACGGTTACTGCCAAGCGGCGTGATTTCCACGCGATAGCCCGGCCGCACCCTTTCCAGTTTTGTCTCTTCCATATAGGCCAGCAAATAGAAGGTGTCTTTTTTCACCAAAGCAACCGCTACCGAGCCGCGGGTGATGAACTCGCCGGCGTGAACATTCAGGTTGGTGACCCAGCCGTCTGCCGGCGCCCGCACCTCGGTGCGCGCCAGATCCAGCCTGGCCAGATTCCTTACCGCGATGGCTTTGGCCAGTTGATGGCTGACGGTCGAAAAATCGTTGCTGGCCTGATCGATTTGTTCCTGGGACATGGCATTGGTTCCGAGGCTGCACCGCCGCGACGCTTCGCGTTTTTTCTCCTCCGCCAGCGCTTGATAGTAACTCACGTCCGCTTCCGCTTGCACCAGCGCTTCCTGATACCGCGGCTTATCGACGACCAATAGCAAATCGCCTTTTTTACCGGTTGATTATCACGGATAGGCACGGCGCTGAGCAGGCCGCTGACGTCCGGCGCAATGGCCACGACATCGGCGGTGAATTTGGCGTCCCGCGTCCAGGGAGATTCGGTATAAAAGGACCAGGCACGGAAAATAGCGATAGCGGCAATCAGCACCAGCACCAGGGTGACAGCAACGCGGAGGATTTTGGCGGTAAGGGTTTTCACGACGACCTCAGACGAAAAAACAGGAAATCAAATAAAAAACACAGCAATACAGCGCGGTATTGAATAAGGCCGGGTGCCAGACAAAATCATAGATTCCGCTGGGCAACAAAAGCCTGCGCAGCGCAAAAAACAGCGCCAGCGAGAGAATCAGCTCGAATAATACCGGTGGAAAGGACAGGCCGAAAATCACCATGACCGGAAGCAAACTCATACTTTTTCCTTTGACTGTAACCGTGCCGGTTCCTGAAGTGCCCTGCGCCTCTCTGGCATGATTTTCACGGCAAAAGGCCGTCATCCCCGGGTCGCGCTCAGGATGAGTATAGAACCCCGTCGGGGGGAATGAAGACGCTTTCCGGAAGAGGCGGCGGTAAGCCGATCGTGTCCAGCCCGTTTAAATTGTTACTATTTATTAAAAACTAATAAACTAATGGATAATTACAGGCTGACAGGCGCAATACACTGAACCAACGCTACTATATTACCCTGTACAATCCAGCGGTTTCAACATAACGTGATATAAATCACTTTTAAGCCAGATTGAATAATGGAAAGACTAAAACGCATGCTGATCTTCGCCCGGGTGGGGGAGGCCAATTCGTTTACCAGCGCCGCCCGCCGACTACAAATGAGCGTCTCATCCGTCAGTCAGACCGTGGCGAAACTGGAAAATGAATTGCAGGTTAAGCTGCTCAACCGCAGCACCCGCAGCATCGGTCTTACCGAAGCCGGCAAGATTTACTATCAGGGCTGTCGGCGGATGTTGCAGGAATTCAACGAGGTGCACGAGCAATTGTTCGCCTTTAACAATACCCCTATCGGTACTTTGCGCATCGGTAGCTCGTCGATGCTGGCCCATAATGTCCTGGCATCGATAACCGCCACGATGCTGAAGGAGTATCCAGGCCTGTCGGTCAATCTGGTGACCGGCATTCCGGCGCCGGACCTTATCGCCGACGGGCTGGATCTGGTGGTCCGGGTGGGCGCGCTGCAGGATTCCGGTCTGTTTTCACGCCGGGTAGGAATGATGCCGATGGTGGTGTGCGCCGCCAAAAGCTATTTGGCGCAGTGGGGCACGCCGGAAAAACCCGGCGATATAGCCAATTTCTCTTGGCTGGAGTATGACGTGCGCCCTGACAGCGAGTTTGAGCTTATGGCGCCGGAAGGGAGTACGCTGCATCTGTCACCGGCCGGCCGCTTTGTCACCAACGACTCCCAGACGCTGATTCGCTGGCTGATCGCTGGCGCGGGCATTTGTTATGTGCCGATCATGTGGGTTTTGGACGAGATAAAACGCGGCAATGTCGAAATATTATTCAGCCGTTATCACTCCGATCCACGGCCTGTGTACGCAGTCTATACGACGCGTGATAAGTTGCCGCTCAAAGTACAAGTGTGCATTAACTATCTGACCGACTATTTCAACAGGGTGACGGAGATGTACCAGACCTTCCATCAGGACAGTGGAGGGTAATACCCGGCAAGCCCGACAGCGACCGGTTGCAACGACGCGCAAGCACAGTGTCTTGCGCCGCTTGAGAGGCCTGCCGCGCTAGCACAGGCTCCCCTGCGGGCGCAGCGGCTCAGGCGGTACCGCCCACGGTGATTTTATCCAGCTTCAGCGTCGGCTGGCCCACACCCACCGGCAGGCTTTGGCCCTCTTTACCGCAAACGCCGACCCCCTTGTCCAGCGCCAGATCGTTACCCACCATCGAGATTTGCTGCATCGCCTCAATGCCGGACCCTATAAGCGTTGCCCCTTTCACCGGCGTGGTAACGCGTCCATTTTCAATCAGATAGGCTTCCGACGTAGAGAAAACGAACTTGCCGGAGGTAATATCGACCTGTCCGCCGCCAAAGTTGGGCGCGTAAATACCCCGATCCACGCTGGCGATAATCTCCTCCGGCGTCGATTGACCTGCCAACATGTAGGTATTGGTCATACGCGGCATCGGCAAGTGCGCATAGGATTCGCGCCGGCCGTTGCCGGTAGGTGCAACCCCCATCAGCCGGGAGTTGAGTTTGTCCTGCATATACCCTTTCAGCTGGCCGTTTTCGATCAGGACATTATATTGTCCCGGCACGCCTTCATCATCGATCGCCAGCGAGCCGCGCAGGCCGGCGAGCGTGCCATCATCAACCACCGTGCATATTTCAGAAGCCACCAGCTTGCCCATTTGGCCACTGAACACTGAGCTGCCGCGGCGGTTAAAATCGCCTTCCAGGCCATGTCCCACCGCTTCGTGCAGCAGCACGCCCGGCCAACCGGCCCCGAGCACCACCGGCATGGCGCCGGCGGGGGCCGCAGCGGCGGAAAGATTCACCAGTGCCATCCTCACCGCTTCCCGCGCCCAGCTGTCGGCCCGCACCTCGCCGTCAACGTCTTCGAGGAAGAAATCGTAGCCAAAGCGGCCGCCGCCGCCGCTGGCGCCGCGTTCGCGTTTACCGTCCTGCTCCACCTGCACGCTGATGGACAGACGCACCAGCGGACGCACATCCGCTGCCAGCGTGCCGTCCGTCGCGGCGACCAGGATCTGCTCATAAACCCCCGACAGACTGGCCGTGACCTCCTGGACGCGCGCATCGGCAGCGCGCGCCGCCTTATCCACCCGATGCAGCATCGCGATTTTCTCCTCGCGCGGCAGGCTGCTGAGCGGATCCAGTTGCGGGTACAGGGGGCGGTAGGTCACCGCGCCCAAGGTTTGCACCCGGCCGCTGGCCGCTTCGCTGACGATACTGCGCGCGGCCATCGCGCTTTGATTCAATGCCGCGAGAGTGATTTGGTCGGCATAGGCGAAACCGGTTTTCTCGCCGCTTATCGCCCGCACGCCGACGCCCTGGTCGATGTTATACGACCCTTCTTTGATGATGCCGTCTTCGATGACCCAGGCTTCGTGATAACTTGACTGGAAATAGAGATCGGCATAGTCCAGACGCCGTGCGCTCATCTGCTCCAGCAATGAGAAAAGATGCTCATGCTGCAGACGATTAGCAGAAAGTAAATGCTCACCGACTAACGTCAGACTCATAGGTTCTCGCTCTCAAATAAATGAATTTGACCCGCCACGGCTCGAATACAGGCTTGCGTCATCTTTATAGACTGCGGCAATTCCCTGTCGGCGTCAAATAACCGGCCTTTATTTCGACTTGGCCTCCGACGCCCGCGGCTGACGTAAAACTTCCTGTATTTTCGGCTCGTCCAGGCTGCCGCTAATGTGGTAGCGAATAAGCGACAGCTTACTCCATAAGGGCGCCAGCACCTTGCTGGCGGCAAAGACCGCGGCCCCCACCACCGGGTTAATCACGAATGCCGTCGCCACCCCAACCGTTGCCGAAATTTCAGGCGCGATCACGGCTTCCATATCAATGCGCTGGCGATTCAAATCAACATCGCCGGTCATGGCGATATCCGCTCCCAGGCCGTCAATCAGCAGGTCGTTGGTATGTAAGGTACCGTCTTTCAACCAGGCGGTACCTTTGATCGAGTCAAAATAAAATCCCTTGCCGAAAGCGTCGCTAAAATCAAACTGCAATTTACGCAGCAGTGCATCAAAGCTGACCAACCGCAGGAGGCGCCCGGCGCTGCCGCTGCTGATGTTGTCGATTTTGCCTTTGCCCAATTGGCTGTGCAGCACCCCGTTCAGACTGGCGATATCGGGCTGCCAGGGCGCCTCGCGCCAGTGCAAATCATAATTGAGGTGAAAGGGCGCCTCGCGCAGCGGCAAATCCATGCCGATGTAATCGGCCGCGGCGCCGATATCTTTCCCCGCCAGCGTGCCTTTCAGCGAGGTCCGGTTCTCGCGGCGGTTGTGCAGCCAGCTACCCTCGGCGGTCAGCCGCGCGTTGCCGGTGTCGATAACTCCGCCGGTGAGCATCAGTGTGTCCTGCTGCGGTTGGATAGTGGCGCTGATCTGCCCCAGATTCTGCCCCTTAATCCAGCACTGGTGGCAGGTGACAGACAGTGCGGGCCAGCCGGCGAAGGTATCGCTGTCGCTTAAAAGCTGTTCCGTGGGAGACGCTGCGGCATCCGCGCTGGCGGTAGCAAAAGTCGGGTTGTAGTAGAGATAGGCAAGATCGGCGCGCCAGGGCGCGTTCGCGGCCATGGTCAGCGTGCCGCTAATCTCTTTTCCCTTCGCAGTCACCTTACTGCCGCCGGCCACATTACTGCGGGTCAGCGCCAGTTGATGCCAGACCTGGCCGCCCAGGGTCAGGGCCGGGGTACGCAGCGTCAGCGCATCGGGATAACGAAAACGCTCGGCCGATAGCGGATCCCCCGCCGGGGCCGACGATTTGAGCAGCACCAGCCATTTTTCACCATCGAGCGCCGGCAGCGACAGCGTCAGGCTGCGGTCCGCCGGTAACGGTGGTATCTTGCCGCCGTCCGCCCAGGCGCCGCGCGCCAGCATGACCTGACGCCCCAGCAGCCATTGGCTATTGAAACTGTTGCCGCCGCCGGCGTGGCCGTTTAACAGGAAGGAACGCATGTCGCCGGTAGAGTTTACCGCAAGCGTTAACGGCCGGCCTCCTGGTTTATCCAGTGGCGGAGGCAAGTGACTGCTTACATTTTTCAGATCGCTCTTCACTGCGACCTGATAGCGTGTGTCCCCTTTTAGCGGTAAAGCGACGGCGATATCGCTCTGCCAGGCGGCGCGGCCGTTGACCGATGTCTTCAGCGCGTCCGGCAACCCGGGCAGTTGATTAAGCGCCCAGTCCCCATTCAGGCCGACGTTCACATCAAAGCCGGTGGGCTTCTCCCGCGTAGTGAAATTCACCGCGACCGGTTGGCCGAACCACTGCGCATCAAGCGGCGCACTGTCCAAATTCCCGTTGCTGTAATGGAAATTACCGTTTAGCCGCTGTAGCGTCGTGCCCAGCGGTTTGATAAACAGTGAATTATTATGCAGCGCTACATTGCCGGCAGCGGTCACCGGCTGGCCGTCAAGGGGAATATCCAAATGCAGATCTCCGTGCACTTCCCCGCCAACCTGCAGCTCATCAAGCGTTTTGCCGAGCGACGCTTTGAGCGGTGTTTGCAGGAAATAGTCGCGGATAGCGTCGCCGGTGCCGCTGAGGCCGGCGTCGATCAAGAGCTTTCCTTTGGAATAATCGGGAATACTGGCGGCGATATTGCTACCCTTCGCCTCGCCGAGCGCGGTTTGCGGCGCATGCATAAACAGGCCGTCGTTGACGAAATCCAGGTCAATATCCAGCTGCGTCAGCGCCGGCCAGCCGGGTTCAAACTCATATTCCGCCTGCTTGAGCGGCACCCATACCTCGAACTGCCCGTCGTTATGTTTGAACGGAAACCGGCTGGGGTTAGCGGCAAACACCAAGGTGGCATTATCGACCTGACCGCCTTTAAGCGCTCCGGTCAGATAGTCCACCAGACCGGTTCCTATCAGCGGTCCCGGAAAATAGCGCCAGGCGTCGGCGGCATCGTCCAGGCGCAGACCGGCAAGGATATCCAGCCAGGGCTCGCCTTTTACCGGCTTATGGAAATAAAAATCGCCGTTGGCCCACAGCGACCGCGCCTGCGCATCGATATTGCGGCCCCACAGCACCAGCCCTTCCTGCGGGTTATGACGCCAGTCAAAGGTTGCACGGGCGCGGGACAGCGCCAGCGGCGCGCGGAACATGCTCGGATAGGGGAGCGTGCTGTTGTCCAGCGCGAGCTGCAACCGGCCGGTGGCCAGCGAGCCTGCTGCCGAGCCAGAGACATGTTCCGCCCCCGGCAGCAGTTCCCAGGTCTGCCAACTGAGGCTGCGCCAGCGCGCCTGAAAACGCGTGGCGCCGGGGTCGTTAAGCGGAATGTCCAGCGCCAACGCGGACAGTTCGCCACGCGGCTGCAGATCATGCCAACGGGCGCGTAGCGTCGGCGTCACCGCCGAAATAAGCGGCAGCAGCGGGCTGAATCGCTCCAAATCAAGCCTGCTGGCGCGCAGGCGGATCTCGCCTTCCCGATCGGGGAAAAAGAGATGCCGTTTCGCCGGCAGCCAGAATAAGGACAGCGCCGCGGGCGCCCAGGATTGGCCGTCGGTGGCAATATTCAGCGTCGGAACGTCCATCTGCCAGGCGTCCTGCCGCTTGCTGAGATGGAGCGCCAGCCGATCGACGTCGAGCCGGTGCGTCTGGTCTCCGTCCTGCCAGAGCGCCGCGCCACGACTGAGCAGCGCGTCCGCACTGGCGATCTCCCCCTTTTCGAGGGTTAGCCAGGCCGCCAGACTGAAATCGGCGCTTTGCAGGCCGGTATTGCTCTGCAGCAGTTGGCTAAACCACGGCTTGAGGTCGACATCACGGGCCTGCAGATACACCTTGCCGTTATCGAGCAGCCCCTGCTGATCGTGCAGATCCATGCGCACGTCGATATCCCCCTGCTGCACCTCGGTACTCGATAGGCTGATCTTGCCTTCTGCACGGTGGCGGTTGGGGGTATTAAGCCAGGTGAGCTGCGGTACGGAAAGCCGGGTCCGCTCTCCCGAGGGGGTCAAAAAGGTGATCTGGCTGCCGAGCAGGATAAAATGATCGAACTGACGCAGGAAAAGATTGGAAAGGCGATCGGAACTGATGGGGCTACCGCGGTGATCCCGTCCCATCAACGTGGTATTAAGATCCAATTGCAGGCGGTAAAAGGTGACATCGCGGAGCTGCCAGCGCCAGTGCAACAAAGATTGCCACACGTCCAGCGCCAGCGTGGCGCGCTGCACGTGCAGTCGCTCGTCGGCGGTAGCGGCATCAATGACGCCAATATCCAGCGTGGGTCCAAAGGATTGCCAGCTACCCTGCAGCTGTCGCAGCTGAATATCGGCATCGAAAGCGCGATTCAATACGGAGACTATTTGTGGACGGAAGCGATCCAGGTGCGGCAACGCCAGACGCAGCGCGCTAACCGTCAACGCCACCAGGACGATCAGGGTGACGCCAATCGCCATCAGTATCCCCGGTAGTCGCTTCACGCCTGTCTCCTTGCTTGCTGTTGCGCAGCCGTCGCACCCGACGTGACGGCTTTTACTGGTTACGGATCTGCATGAGGGCAACGGCTTACATCATCACCACATCAAACTGCTCCTGGCTGTAGAGCGGCTCGATTTGCACCTTCACCTGCTTGCCGACGAAAATTTCCACCTCCGCCAACGCGTGGGATTCATCGCTTTTGAGTGCCTCACCTACCGCAGCCGAGGCATACACCAGAAAACGATCGGAGTCATAGGCATGTTGGACGCGCACGATTTCGCGCATGATTTCATAGCACACTGCTTCGATGGTTTTCACCGTTCCGCGGCCGTGACAGGTAGGACACTCACTACACAGCACATGTTCAATACTTTCACGTGTGCGTTTACGTGTCATCTCCACCAGTCCCAATTGCGAGAAACCGTTGATACCGGTTTTCACCCGATCTTTACTCAGCGCCTGCTCAAAGGAATGCAGCACCCGCCGGCGGTGCTCCTCATTGCTCATATCGATAAAATCAATAATGATGATCCCGCCGAGATTACGCAGCCGCAGCTGGCGCGCAACGGCTTGTGTCGCTTCGATATTGGTATTGAAGATCGTTTCATCGAGATTGCGGTGGCCGACGAAGGCGCCCGTATTGATATCGATAGTGGTCATCGCCTCGGTTTGATCGATGATCAAATAGCCGCCGGATTTCAACTCCACCTTACGTTCGAGCGAGCGCTGGATTTCATTTTCCACATCGTAAAGATCGAAAATCGGTTGTTTGCCGCTGTAATATTCCAGCTTGGCGGTCATCTCGGGAATATATTCGGCGGTAAACTCCAGCAGTAATTCGTGCGTCAGCCGTGAATCGACGCGGATTCGGTCCAGCGCCGCCCCGGCGAAGTCCCGCAGAATACGCTGGGCGAGGGCCAACTCCCCGTACAGCCTATAGCGGGTCTGATTGCGGCGCTTGCGCTCCATGACCTTGGTCCAGAGCCGTTTGAGGAAGGCGGCATCCTGAGACAGTTCTTCACTGCCGATACCTTCGGCCGCGGTACGGATGATAAAACCGCCCTGCTCGTCGCAATACTGCGCCACGATTTGTTTCAATCGCTCGCGTTCCGCCTCGCTATCAATACGCTGCGATACACCCACATGGGCGGTACCGGGCATAAAGACCAGATAACGCGACGGCAGCGTGATATCGGTGGTCAGCCGCGCCCCTTTCGTTCCCAGGGGATCCTTCACCACCTGAACCATAATATCCTGCCCCTGGCGCACCAGCTCGGCGATATCCCGTACCTGAAAATTCTTTTGTTCTTCGCCGGCCACGCATTCGGTATGGGGCATAATATCCGAAGCGTGCAGAAAGGCGGCTTTATCCAGGCCGATATCGACAAACGCCGCCTGCATGCCCGGCAGCACGCGGCTGACCCGCCCTTTATAAATATTACCGACAATACCGCGCCGCGCTTCCCGCTCGATATGGATTTCCTGCAGGATGCCGCCATCGATATAGGCAACCCGAGTCTCGGAGGGCGTGATATTGACCAGTAATTCAGCTGTCATAGATTCCTCTTGCTCATATTTGAGCGTTGAATTCACCGAGCAGTTCCCAGGTTTACACCAGCGGCAAGCCCACCACGGCATGATAACTGCCGTGTATCGACCGCACGAACGCGCCGCCTTTACCCTGAATGCCATAGCCGCCGGCCTTGTCCATCGGTTCGCCGCCAGCAATATAGCGGTCGATCTCAACCGACGTAAGCTCGTGAAACGTCACGTCGGTTACGACCACACGGCTCATTACCCGCTCGGTATCAGCCAGCACCACCGCGGTTATCACCTGATGGCGCTGGCCGGAAAGCCGCGCCAGCATTTGCCGGGCATGTCCACAATCCTGCGGCTTTTCCAGCACCTGTTGCTGAAGCACCACTATGGTGTCTGCACCCAACACTGGCCGGGGTTCCGGCGCGCAGGCCACGCCGGCGCACGCTTTCTCGCACGCCAGCCGCTGCACGTAGTCTAGCGCACTTTCCCCGGACCGGCGCCGCTCTTCCACCGGGGCGGCAATCACCGCAAAAGGGACATCCAGCAGCACCAGTAATTCCCTGCGCCGGGGCGAGGCAGACGCCAGATATATCGCAGTCATTGCGGTTTCCTTCTATCGCTACTGCACGGCAAATTGACGGCGTATTTTGCGCATCAGCAGAAACAGCCAGGGCCACAATACGCCATCCACCACGCTGCTCCAGAATATTTCCGGGCGGAATGAAATATTAATCACTAAAAATTCCGCCCAGAATACGATCACCTGGGCTGTTAATGACAGCAGTATCACAATCAGCGCCTGTTGCCAAAGGGCCATGTTGCGAAATAACTGAAATTTGAATACCACCAGATAGTCGAGAATACTGAGCGCCAGGGCGCGCACGCCCAGCGTTGAGCCGAGGATCAGATCCATTATCAGCCCGAGGATAAACCCGGTGCCTACATTAACCCGATGCGGCAACGCCATCACCCAGTAAATGAGCAGCAGGTTGAGCCAGGAGGGGCGAAAAAGATACAGCTGCGGCGGCCAGGGCATGATTTGCAGAACAATCGCGATAAGGAATGAGAGCCAAATGATCCAGCCGCCGTGGCGGTGATACCGGTTCATTGCCGCTCTCCCGCGCCGCTGAACAACGGCCGCCGCGGCGGCGGATTTTGGGCTGCGCCGGTGGCATCCTGACGACCGCCGCTGTTGCCGGCGTTGCCCGTGCCGGACGAGGCTGCGCCATCCGTTGATAAGCTGCGGTTGCCCGCGCCGGGCGCGGTTGCGCCACTACCCGCGCTTTCGGTCGCCGTGCCGCCCGCGGCGGGCTGGGCAACGCCGCTGGCCGGCGGCGGCGGACCCATGGCATCAGGCGGCGGCGGCACCTGCGGCATCATCTGCATCAGGCGCTCATTGGCCACCCTGTGGACCTCATCGGGCGGCAGCGGCACTTCGCCGCGCGGGTCGGCGCCCCATAGCAATAGCAGATAGCGCAAACGCTGCAGACCAGCGGTGGGTCGAGCCTGAATGACAGTGTAGGCGCGCTGGGTATCGACTTTTACCGAGGACACCACCGCCACCGGATACCCTTCCGGGAAGCGGCCGCCCAAACCTGAGGTCACCAGTACATCGCCGACGCGGATATCGGTATTGCCCGGCAAATGCTCCAGCTGTAAATCCTCGGTGCAACCGTTGCCGGCTACGATCACGCGGATATCGTTGCGTAGTACCTGAATCGGCAGCGCATGCGAAGCGTCGCAAATCAGCAGCACGCGGCTGGTGAGCTTGCTGGTGGCAATCACCTGGCCTACCACGCCTTTGTCGCTGATGACCGGCTGGCCGACATAAACGCCATTATCAAGCCCCTTGTCGATCACCACCTGGTCGCTATAGGGATCGGTACTGGTGGAGATCACCTGGGTGACCATTTTCTGTTCATCCTGGCGCAGCGGCGAGCCCAGCAGCTCGCGCAGCCGGGCGTTTTCCTGCTTATACTGGCCCAGCAGCAGCTGCTCGCTGTTCTTTAACAGCAACTCCTGGCGCAATGCCCGGTTTTCCAGC
This sequence comes from Pseudomyrmex concolor, assembly GCA_014839585.1. Classification (NCBI taxonomy): domain Eukaryota; kingdom Metazoa; phylum Arthropoda; class Insecta; order Hymenoptera; family Formicidae; genus Pseudomyrmex; species Pseudomyrmex concolor. The sequence goes on along the minus strand of QVOB01002184.1, from coordinate 15,971 downwards.
GCCAGCTGGGCGCGGGTCGCCAGCGTCTGCGACACATTATCCAGCATCTGACGCGGGCCATTCGCCAGGAAGTAGAAGGGACTGACGGCCGTATCCATATAGGTACGGATTTTCACGAACGTCCCCAGCCGGCTGTCGGCGATAATGGCGGCAATAGCCACCATGACCGCCAGAAAAAGTCGCAGTTGCAGAGAAGGGCCTCTGCTGAAAATCGGCTTCATAAACTATGCGTTTTCCTCAACAAAAAAGGGGGGCGCCGTCCGGGACTGCCCATTGCCGCATTCACCCGGACGGTTCCCCCCTTTTCGAGGCAGGTTATTCTTCGCTGAACAAATCACCGCCGTGCATATCGATCATCTCCAATGCCTTGCCGCCGCCGCGGGCGACGCAGGTGAGCGGATCTTCCGCCACCACGACCGGGATGCCGGTTTCTTCCATCAGCAGGCGATCGAGGTTACGCAGCAAAGCACCGCCGCCGGTAAGCACCATACCGCGCTCGGAGATATCGGAGGCCAGCTCTGGCGGGCACTGTTCCAGCGCCACCATCACCGCGCTCACGATACCGGTTAACGGCTCCTGCAGCGCTTCCAGAATCTCGTTCGAGTTCAGGGTGAAACCGCGCGGCACGCCCTCGGCCAGATTGCGGCCGCGCACTTCAATCTCGCGCACCTTGTCATCCGGATAGGCGGAACCGATACCGTGTTTAATCCGCTCCGCCGTGGCTTCGCCAATCAGCGAGCCGTAATTGCGGCGCACATAGTTAATAATAGCTTCATCGAAGCGATCGCCGCCAATACGCACGGAAGAAGAGTACACCACGCCATTAAGCGAAATAACCGCGACCTCGGTGGTGCCGCCGCCGATATCCACCACCATCGAGCCCGTCGCTTCAGAGACCGGCAGGCCGGCGCCGATGGCGGCAGCCATGGGTTCTTCAATCAAAAACACTTCGCGCGCGCCTGCGCCCTGCGCGGATTCGCGAATCGCTCGGCGCTCTACCTGGGTCGCCCCCACCGGAACGCAGACCAGCACGCGCGGGCTGGGCCGCATGAAGCTGTTGCTGTGGACCTGTTTGATAAAGTGCTGCAGCATTTTCTCGGTGACGAAGAAATCGGCGATAACGCCATCCTTCATCGGCCGGATGGCCGCGATGTTGCCGGGCGTACGCCCCAGCATCTGCTTCGCTTCATGGCCGACGGCCGCAACGCTTTTCGGTGAGCCGGCGCGATCCTGACGAATGGCAACGACGGAAGGTTCGTTCAGGACAATGCCCTGTCCTTTTACATAAATGAGGGTATTGGCGGTACCCAGGTCGATGGACAAGTCATTGGAAAACATGCCACGAAATTTTTTAAACATAACTGAAGGATAATCCTGCAAGCTGGGGCGAAAAATGAAATCCGCCTACTTTACCAACCACGAGAAGCAGCGACAAGGCGTAAAAACGCGCGACTTCTATGAAAAATACGTCCCCGTTAACATTCCCACTTACCGAAGAAATTTCCTCTGCGGATTTTAGCCAGGCGAAGTGCGAGATTATCACTTTTTCTGACGTTCAATATGACGAATATAAGGGTCAGAATCGGGTAAATTCTCCTATTCGTGCATTGTGAGCGCCTACTAACATGTGAGGCTGTTGAGGCGTATTGTACGTTAATTTTGCACGGACTTTTATACTAATCTCGGATCAAATCGTGAATATTTTTTTAGCAACTCTCCTAACGACGCGATCGGTGCGAAAAAATCTCTCGCGCGCGCTGCGCACTCCGGTCGCAAAAACCCGCGTCCGGGTGCCCAGGCAAGCTTCCGGCAAACTTTGCACGAACAGCTGATTCTCCTGACGCCGGTCGATATCGCGCACCAGGCCGAGATGCAGTTTGATGACCGAAATCGGTACCAGACTGATATAACCGGTACTGACCAGGGTCATCCCCGCCCGGTTGACCGTTAGCGGGCAACCGAGTCCGGCCAGCAGGCGCAGCGCCGGACGTAACGGCTCCAAATGTTGACAGAGATCCGACTCAACAAGTTCAAACATAATTTGGCTACGCATCAATTTACCGCACTGCATGAGGGTATCGCGCAACCAGCGGCGGAAATCGCGCTGCAAGAGTGAGTCCACACTTACCGCGATTGATAACACCACGCCGGGCAATTGGGACAACAGCGCTATAAGGCGTAACAGTTGCTGGCGTTCATAACGCTGCACCAGGCCAAGTTGACGCATCACCGGCAGAAATTCAGCGGCGGTCAAGGTATCGCCGCCATCATGGATACGATTGATAACCACGTAATGATCGAGCGCGCCGCCACGGCCGAAAGCGGGACGGATGAGCAATTGCGGGCCGCCGCCGGCCAGCGTGTTCTCCAGCAGGGTGCGCCATTTGACATTACCCCGCGCCTGCTGCGGCACGCGGTTATCGTAGACCGACCAGCCATTGCCCCCTGCAGTCCCGCCTCACGGGCGGCATGTTCGGCACTCTCCATCACCTCCACCGCCGTCTGGCCGGGGCGGTAGGCGCTTACGCCGATATGCAGCAGATCGTCGCGACAGGTGGCGGGTATATCCGGCAGGGTGGCTAGCGCGCCCAGCAGTTGTTGGGTCAGCGATTCCGCCTCTTTTAACGAGCGATGCGGTAGCAGAACCGCCAGATCGTCGCGGAAATAGTGCGCCAGCAGCGCGTCCGGATAGCGTTTGAGCGATACCGACACTAAATTGATCAGGGCGCCGTCAATCGCCGCGGCATGGGTCGGCCCCAGCCGCTCCGGGTCCGGTCGCATAATCAACAGCACCACTCCGTGGGCGCCGACATCCTGATTATCCTCAAGCTGCAGCGCCAGTTGGCTCTAGAACGACAGCCGGTTGGTCAAACCGGTACGCGCGTCCTGGGCGGCGAAAGCGCGGATCAAGATATCGACCCGACTACGCTGCTCGCGCGCCTGCGCCAAATCGCGCAGCAGGCGATCAATCGCACTGCCGGTCAGAGCGGGCATTTCGTCCGGCTGTTCACCTACGTTGTCCCGCTCGCCGTAGATAATGCGTCTGGCGCGTGTTTCCAGCGACTCTTGCGGCTGTATTTGCCGTCGCAGCCAGCGCAGAGCGAGGAACAAAAACACGATGATTAACCCCAGAGCCACGCTGACCGGCGCGGTAGCGCGCAGGGAATGTATATCGCTGGCCAGCGTGTCCGTGTAGGAGATAACCAACCGGTAATCAGGATGGCGCGGCAAGGGCAATTCCCGTTGCCGCTGGGTATCGGATAACGGGTCGCCGCGCCCGTTGCCTGGCGGCAGCGCCAGGCGGTAAACGGTTTCCCCTTGACGCTGCAACGCCAGTTGGGTGATACCGGCGCTGTCCATCGCCAGCGGCAGCCAGGGCGCCATTGAAGACAGCGGCTCAGTCAACATCAGGCGATCAAAACTGTCGGCCATCGCCGTCAACTGCCTGTCCAGGCGTTGCTGGTGTAACCTGAAATAACTCAATGCGCTGCCCGCCAGCATCAGCAGCGTTACCAGGGCACAAAGCATGGCCGTCATGGCCGAGAGTCGGACGTTGAGTCGCATCCCTGAACTCCATAACAAAAGAAGGTTACCGGTATTCGTTCACGGGCTGCATTAAAAATAGCCGTTTCCGACAGCGGATAAAAACGCATTTATACGTCATACTTAAACCGGCACTAAAATTATTCCGCTGGAGTCCGCCATGAAACCTCTACCCCCCTTACGCGAGGCCGACGTCACCGCCGAAGACGTTTTTTTCCAGCGCCGCAAGGTATTGAAAGCGCTAGGCATTACCGCCGCTACCGTCAGCCTGTCTCCCTCGGCACGCGCCGATCTGCTGTCATTTTTCAGTCGGGATAAAGCGGTGGAACCGCCGCCGGGCAAGCCGCTGGACTTTACCCAACCGGCAGCGTGGCACCTGGAAACGCCGCTGACGCCGGTAGACAAGGTCACCGGTTACAATAATTTTTACGAATTCGGGCTGGATAAGGCGGACCCCGCCGCTCACGCCGGCGGGTTAAAAATCGAGGGGTGGCAGATCCGCATCGACGGCGAGGTGGCGAAACCGATGACGCTGGACATGGCCGATATTTTCAAGCGGTTCGCGCTGGAAGAACGTATTTACCGGTTGCGCTGCGTGGAGGCCTGGTCGATGGTGATCCCCTGGATCGGTTTTGAGCTCAACAAGCTATTGAAGCTGGCAGAGCCTACCGGTCAGGCGCGTTTTGTCGCCTTCCAGACGCTTGATGATCCCGACCAAATGCCGGGAGAGAAGGACAGTTTTATCGGCAGCGGCGGCATTCTGGACGTCAAACGGCAACCGACGATGCTGTTCAACGGTTATGCCGATCACGTGGCCAGTCTGTATCGCGGCCTCGACCTGCGGGAGAAATTTCTAATTGCGCCTGAGTCTGAAACACATCGTCTGGTTGAAAGTCTTATTGCATCTGGCCGCCTTATTACCCCTGCTGTGGCTGGTTTACGCTGTGAGCACGGGGGCTTTCAGTGCCGATCCCGTCAAAGATATTCAACATTTTACCGGCCGCACGGCGCTTAAGCTGCTGCTGGCCTCGTTAATGGTGACGCCGCTGACCCGTTACGCCCGCCAGCCGCTGCTGATCCGCTGCCGGCGGCTTCTCGGGTTATGGTGTTTCGCCTGGGCGACGCTGCATTTAGCCAGTTATGCGCTGCTGGAGCTCGGGATCGACAATCTGCGCTTACTCAGCCGCGAGCTGGTGACCCGTCCTTATCTGATTCTCGGTATGACCAGTTGGATCATTTTGCTGTTGCTGACCTGTACCTCTACCCTTTGGGCACAGCGCAAATTAAAAAATCGCTGGCAAATTTTGCATAATCTGATTTATATAGTGGCCATCCTGGCGCCGATTCACTATCTGTGGTCAGTCAAGATCCTTTCGCCGCAGCCGGTGCTGTATGCCGTGGCGGCGCTGGCGCTTCTGGCATTGCGCTATAAGAAATTTCGCCAATGGTTACGGTGAAAGATCAATTTTCACTTTCGCTCTAGCGGCCAGTTGCGTTATCTTG
>QVOB01002184.1:0-10072 GCA_014839585.1 Pseudomyrmex concolor | reverse complement strand
CCGCGCCAGTCGCAGCGGAAGCCGCCGCCGTGCCCGCAACCATGAGCGGTCACCTGGTGCGCTCGCCGATGGTGGGGACGTTCTACCGCACCCCCAGTCCGGATGCGAAACCTTTCGTCGAGGTCGGTCAGAAGGTCAACGTTGGCGACACCCTTTGTATCGTTGAAGCGATGAAAATGATGAACCAAATTGAATCGGATAAAGCCGGCGTGGTGAAAGCTATCCTGCTGGACAACGGTCAACCGGTTGAATTCGACGAGCCACTGGTCGTCATCGAATAACGAGGCGCCAAATGCTAGATAAAATTGTCATCGCAAACCGCGGTGAAATTGCATTGCGTATTCTGCGCGCGTGCAAAGAACTCTGTATCAAAACCGTGGCGGTACACTCTACCGCCGATCGTGACCTGAAACATGTGCTGCTGGCCGATGAGACTATCTGCATCGGCCCGCCGCCTTCGGTAAAAAGTTACCTCAATATCCCTGCCATTATCTCTGCGGCAGAAATTACCGGCTCGGTGGCTATCCACCCGGGTTACGGTTTCCTGTCCGAGAACGCCGATTTCGCCGAGCAGGTGGAGCGTTCTGGCTTTATCTTTATCGGCCCGCGCGCGGAAACCATTAGGCTGATGGGTGATAAAGTTTCCGCCATCAACGCGATGAAAAAAGCCGGCGTCCCCTGCGTCCCCGGTTCCGACGGACCGGTGGGGGAGGATATGGATAAAAACCGCGCCATCGCCAACCGCATCGGCTATCCGGTAATCATCAAGGCCTCCGGCGGCGGCGGCGGGCGCGGGATGCGCGTGGTGCACAGCGACAAAGAGCTGGACTCCTCAATTCGCATGACCCGCGCCGAAGCGAAGGCCGCGTTCAATAACGATATGGTCTACATGGAGAAGTACCTGGAGAATCCGCGCCATATCGAGATTCAGGTGCTGGCGGACGGTCAGGGCAACGCTCTTTATCTCGCTGAGCGCGACTGCTCCATGCAGCGCCGTCATCAGAAAGTGGTAGAAGAAGCGCCGGCCCCGGGCATCACCGAGGAACTGCGCCGCTTTATCGGCGAGCGCTGCGCCAAAGCCTGCGTGGAAATCGGCTATCGCGGCGCCGGTACCTTTGAATTCCTCTACGAAAACGGTGAATTCTTCTTTATCGAGATGAATACCCGTATTCAGGTAGAACATCCGGTTACCGAGATGATCACCGGGGTGGATCTTATCAAAGAGCAGTTGCGCATCGCCGCTGGACAGCCTCTCTCGTTGAAGCAGGACGAGGTTAAAGTGTCCGGTCACGCGGTGGAATGCCGTATCAATGCCGAGGATCCCACCAGCTTCCTGCCGAGTCCGGGCAAAATTACCCGCTTCCACGCGCCGGGCGGCTTAGGCGTGCGTTGGGAATCGCATATTTATGCCGGTTACTCAGTACCGCCTTATTATGACTCGATGATTGGCAAGCTTATCTGCTTTGGTGAGACCCGGGATGTGGCTATCGCCCGCATGAAAAATGCGCTGGCGGAGCTGATTATCGACGGCATCAAAACCAATATCGATCTGCAGTTGAAGATTATGAACGACGAGCATTTCCAGCAGGGTGGAACCAACATCCATTATCTGGAGAAGAAGCTCGGGCTGCAGGAAACCTAAGCGCCAGGGCGAGAGCCCTTACGCTTGCGCACGATACGTCAAGGCCGGTTAAACACCGGCCTTTTGCTATAACGGCGATGAACGCCCGGCAAAGCGTCAACGTGCCGTAAACGCGTGCATTTTGCGGCAAGCGTTAACTTTTTACGGCGAAGATCATTATGGATAAACGATTCCGTCAGGCTCACCGCGAAGCACGGTGGGCCTTCGGCCTGACCCTGGCCTATCTGGCCGCCTGGATTTTGGCGGCTTACCTGCCGGATAATGGCCCGGGTATCACTGGCCTGCCCCACTGGTTTGAGATGGCCTGTCTGTGGGTGCCGCTGCTGTTTATCGGCCTGTGCTGGCTGATGGTACGGATAATCTATCGCGATATTTCGCTGGAGGATCGCGATGCGCAGTGACGTGATAGTGCCGCTTGTCGCCTACCTGGAGCTGGTGTTCCTGCTCTCGTTGTATGCCTTCCGCCAGCGCGCACAGGGCAATTTTCTACAGGAATACTTCCTCGGCAACCGGTCAATGGGCGGTTTTGTCCTGGCGATGACCATCACCGCCACCTATATCAGCGCCAGCTCTTTCATCGGCGGGCCGGGCGCGGCCTATAAATACGGTCTCGGCTGGGTGCTGTTATCGATTATTCAACTGCCGGCGGTGTGGTTATCTCTGGGCGTCTTGGGCAAAAAATTCGCCATTCTTGCCAGACGTTACAACGCGGTCACCCTTAACGATATGCTGTTGGCCCGTTTTGGTAGCCCGCTACTGGTATGGCTGGCCAGCATCAGTCTGCTGGTGGCGTTTATCGGCGCCATGACGGTACAGTTTGTCGGCGGCGCCCGCCTGCTGGAAACCGCCGCCGGCATCCCCTACGATACCGGCCTGCTGATTTTCGGCATCAGCATCGCGCTATATACCGCGTTCGGCGGTTTTCGCGCCAGCGTGCTCAATGACGCCTTTCAAGGGCTGGTCATGCTCTTGGGCACAGCCATCCTGCTGGTGGCGGTGGTGCACGCCGCCGGCGGTATGGGGCCGGTGGTGGAGAAACTGCGGCACATCGATCCGGCACTTGTCTCCCCTAACGGCGTGGATGGCATACTGACGCCCAAATTCATGACCTCGTTTTGGATCCTGGTATGTTTCGGCGTCATCGGCCTACCCCATACTGCGGTGCGCTGCATCTCCTATCGCGACAGTAAAGCGGTCCACCGCGGCATGATCCTCGGCACGGTGGTCATCGGGGTGCTGATGCTCGGCATGCACCTCGCCGGGGCTTTGGGACGCGCGGTATTGCCCGGATTGAACGTGCCCGATCTGGTCGTGCCTACCCTGATGGTGCAGCTGCTGCCGCCGCTGCTGGCGGGCATTTTCCTGGCGGCGCCGCTGGCGGCGATTATGTCGACGATTAACGCGCAATTATTGCAATCTTCCGCCACCATTATCAAAGACCTCTATTTGAGCCTGCAACCCCGGCAGGCGAGCAACGAACGCCGCCTGAAGCGCATATCGAGTTTGGTCACCTTGGTATTGGGCCTGCTGCTGTTGCTGGCCGCCTGGCGTCCGCCGGAAATGATTATCTGGCTAAACTTGCTGGCGTTCGGCGGAATGGAAGCGGTATTCCTCTGGCCGCTGGTGCTGGGGCTTTACTGGGAACGTGCCAACGCCGCCGGCGCCCTGAGCAGCATGATAACCGGCGGGGCAAGCTATGCCGTGTTGGCCGGTTTCCATCTGCAGCCGGGCGGCTTTCATCCGATCGTACTGGCGCTGGCGCTGAGCCTGCTGGCGTTTCTGGCGGGTAACCGCTTCGGGCGCCCCGCCGCCACCGCCGTTTAACCTAATAACGAGAACTGCTATGCCTTGGATACAACTCAAAATCACCACCACCGGCCAACAGGCGGATACCCTCAGCGACGCGCTGACGGAAAGCGTCGCGGTGTCGGTAACCTTTCAAGATACCCACGATGTCCCCGTATATGAGCCTCTACCGGGCGAGACGCGCCTGTGGGGCGATACCGATGTCATCCGCCTGTATGACGCCGCGACCGATATGGCGACGGTTGTGGACGTGCTAAAGGCCCATCCGCTGCTGGGCGCCGATTTCACTTACAAAATCGAGCAGTTGGAGGATAAAGACTGGGAGCGGGAATGGATGAACAATTTTCATCCCATGCGCTTCGGCGAACGGCTCTGGATTTGCCCCAGCTGGCGCCCGGTGCCGGACCCGCAGGCGGTGAATGTGATGCTCGATCCGGGCCTGGCTTTCGGTACCGGCACGCACCCGACCACCGCGCTGTGCCTGCAATGGCTGGACGGTCTCGATTTGCGCGGCAAGACGGTTATCGATTTCAGCTGTGGTTCCGGCATTCTGGCCATCGCCGCCTTGAAGTTGGGCGCTGCGCACGCTGTCGGCATTGATATCGACCCGCAGGCGATTCTGGCCAGCCGCGACAACGCTCAGCGTAACGGTGTAGCGGAGCGTTTGGCGCTGTATCTGCCGCAGCAGCAGCCGCAAGACCTGCATGCCGACGTGGTAGTGGCGAACATCCTTGCCGGGCCGCTACGCGAGCTGGCGCCGCTTATCATTGATTTGCCGCGGCCAGGCGGTTATCTGGGTCTGTCGGGCATCCTGGCCAGCCAGGCCGAAAGCGTGGCACAGGCCTATGCCGCAGCCTTCGCCCTCGAGCCGGTGGCCGAAAAAGACGAGTGGTGCCGGATTACCGGCACGCGACGCTGAAGACGAATCGCACCGCGGCGCGAATAGTGTGCGCGGCGACGGGACCCGCTTCATCTTCCGGCCCGCCCTCACCGGCGGGCGGAGGAAAAAATGATTATCATACAAAATGGACTATATTTGTTAACTTAATGTATTTATTGAGAAAAGCATAATCATTGCGGAAAAAAGACTGAAATCATTGATCGCCGACACATAATTGTTCAAAGTTTGGCCTTTCATCTGATGAAAAAAATGCGTAATATACGCGCCCTTGCGGACACAGTATGAGTCTCTCTTTATCTATGCGTATTGGACACCTCCAGCTCGCTAATTGCCTGATTGCGGCTCCGATGGCCGGTGTGACAGATCGCCCGTTCAGAGCCTTATGTCACGCAATGGGGGCGGGAATGACGGTTTCGGAAATGCTCTCCTCGAACCCTGAGGTGTGGCGGACCGATAAGTCGCGTTTGCGCATGGTACATGTAGTGATGAACCCGGTATCCGGGCGGTGCAAATAGCCGGTTGCGATCCTGCTGATATGGCCGCCACCGCCGTCATCAACGTGACGAACGGCGCGCAGCTGATTGATATCAACATGGGTTGCCCAGCCAAGAAAGTGAGCCGTAAACTGGCGGGCTCGGCATTATTGCAACATCCGGATCTCATCAAGCAGATCCTGATCGCGGTGGTGCGTGCCGTCGACGTACCGGTAACGCTGAAAATTCGTACAGGCTGGGCGCCGGATCACCGAAATTGTGTACAAATTGCCCAATTTGCCGAAGATTGTGGCATACAGGCCATCACTATTCATGGCCGCACCCGCGCTTGCCTGTTCAACGGCGACGCGGAGTACAACAGTATTCGGGCAGTTAAGCAGTGTGTTTCCATTCCGGTTATCGCCAACGGAGACATCACTGACCCGCAGAAAGCCAGAGCGGTGCTGGATTACACCGGGGCGGATGCCCTGATGATAGGCCGCGCCGCTCAGGGAAGAACCTGGATCTTCCGGGAAACCCAGCATTATCTGGATACGGGGGAACTGCTGCTGCCGCTGCCGTTAGGCGAGGTGAAGCATTTGTTGATGGAGCATGTTAGGAAATTGCACGACTTTTATGGTCCAGGCAAGGGATTCCGCATCGCTCGTAAGCACGTGTCCTGGTCTTTACAGGCGCATGCCCCTGACAACCAGTTTAGGCGCACATTCAACGCCATAGAGGATGCCAGCGAACAGCTGGAGGCATTGGAGGCATACTTTGCAAATCTTGCGTAATAGAAAAAAGAGCAGACAGAACTATGTTCGAACAACGCGTAAATTCTGACGTACTGACCGTTTCCACCGTTAACTCTCAGGATCAGGTAACGCAAAAACCCCTGCGTGACTCGGTAAAGCAAGCACTGAAGAACTATTTTGCTCAACTGAACGGTCAGGACGTCAACGACCTCTATGAGCTGGTACTGGCTGAAGTAGAACAGCCTTTGTTGGACATGGTCATGCAATACACCCGCGGCAATCAGACCCGCGCGGCGCAGATGATGGGCATCAACCGCGGCACCCTGCGTAAGAAATTGAAAAAATACGGCATGAACTAAAGATATTACCCTATCGATTTGTTTATAAAGGTGTTTTACCTTATGGCTGAATGCCTTTTTCTTTAAGTAGACTACACAAAAGACTACGCCACCCTTTGCAACCACTGTTTCCTGACACCACGGGAGCTATAACTCTTTAATCATGCTTCATGACGGAAACAAGCGCTTATGTCGTGACAAGCTAAAGGCGACAATCGATTGGGCCATACCGGTTCAAAGCTTTTCTGAATATTGACATCAGGCCACCCATCGAGAGAATGCACACCGGGGGTTCATGCCTACCAATCTCACACATCGCTGCACAAAATCTTCCTAGCCCTTGTGCTATACGGATTCTGCTGGGCATACCCCACGACCTACAAAAATATTGTAGGTCGCCGTGAAGCGTACAGCCGTTAGATATCGTCAACCTGGGAAGTCGTTTCGGGTGGCGACGCTGGACAAGTCCTTTAGACGAGCACCAGTCAAAGGGGCATGAACTGCGTATCTTTTAGCGACGCGGTCTGGGACAGGTTACCCTCTTAAAGAGGGTTGGTTATTTCTTAATCATTATTCCCCGAAACGGGGGAAAACTAATTACCGTGCTACGCCGCTGCACAAATCAGAAATCTGCATTGATATTCAATAGGTTATCTGTGCGCAAGCCCCCTCCACCTTCGCTAATTTTGCGAGTGACTAATAGTAACGCACAAAGTTTGAGCACATCTCAGGGATGGCATTTAAAATGTGACCCTCTATGCACACCCCCGTGTGCAGACTGCTGATAACGGTTGATGATATTTATGATTGAAAAAGCAATCATCTCTACCTTCGCGAGTCAGCCACACTGACGCACAAATTTTGAGCGATGCGATAATCGTCGCATCGGTTGGTGAGGCCCCGATACCGGAGGCAGCTAAACACCGGGATTTTCCCGTAGTTTAAGCACACCACCCCCACAGAGGTTAACAGGGGGTGGGTTTGAAATCCGACCCTTTGCACCATGCACACCCTATGTGCAACATTGCCTTACAGCTCTATGACTTTGCACTCCCCCGATTTTGAGGAGCTCAAATTTTGAGCTAAGCTACAAAAATAGCTTCGGGTAACCAAGGCAATAATATTGACGTGGTTAGTTGAGGCGTTTTGCGAGTCAACGATATTGACGTACAAAGTTTGAGCGAAGCATCGATTAGTGCTCCGGGGCTGCACAAATCTAAAAATAGCACTCCCATTCAATAGGTTATCTGCACATACTCCATGGGCTGCGTCGAAATAATTGACGCGGTTAGACGTGCTGGACAAATCGAAAATATCCCTCAATGTTCAGATAGTTATCTGAGCGCAAGCTCCCTATGGTTGATTGGTGGCAAGATTTTAATCAGTCCGTTTGAAACAGAGGGATAGCTCTGTGGGATGGTGAAAGCTAAACGAAAACTAAACACGCGACGGCAACTTTTTTTGTAATATAAGCAAAAGGGGGTGGTTTGAGTGGTTTAGAAATCCACATGCGATTGAAATATAATGAAATTATTGAAATTTTCTAAACCGCTCACCCCCGTTTTTAAACCACTGGCACTCACCTTAAAACCACTTCCCCATCGACGATTGAGATAGAATATCTAGGGAAAAGCTCCCTCTCTGGCTGGCCCATTTGCTGGACAACTGCCCTGAAAGCCTTGCCGGCTGCTGCTTTTTCTGCACACAACCCCCAGTGCCAACCTCGAAAGTAGTGCCCATCGCCAGTTTTACCGGATTTTTGCAAAAAACCATCACCGGGCAATCGCGGATGCTGATTCTTGCCCAAAAGTTGAACTACAAAATTTTCGTAGTTCAAAATATAGCCAAAAACAGGCCAGCCGGCATCGGCAATCGCCTCATTGGTAACCTGACCACGTCTAGAAACACCTGTGCGCCATCGTGAGAGGTTTTCGGCTTTGAAGGATGAGCCCGAATACCTGATATTGGCAAAACGTCCCCTGTGCGTGTTCCGGTGCCATGAACGCATATTCTGGGGGGAGAATACCTGCAAATACGTCGGATGTGGCAGTTGCAACCAAATTCTTAAACGACTATATTCGGTTCGTTGCCCACAATAGGGCGACCAGGTTTGACATCCTGAGTATCAGAGCGGACATCTGCCGCTGTATGCGGTTTTTTTTACGCCCGTTGTAAGCCTAAGTTACGTCCGCAATGGCGGGGCGTGGCGGGGGAGCCGCAAGGCTCGCCGGGTTCTCTGATACCGGTATGTCAACCCTGTTACGTCTCGCCACCCTGTTTGACATCAGGGAGTGAGGTTCGCAAGAACTTATCAGAGAGGCCGTAATTATGGCTACTATTCAACCTTGCAATAAATTCGTTGATACCTACTGGATCATCCCCGAATGCGCCACCAAGCCTTACGGCAAAGTGTCGTTCACACGCCAAGAGCGCCGTACCTTCAAAAGCATGTTCAAAGACAGCCGCCTTATCTGGGCTGGACGTAAGCCGGTGCAGGGGAGTGTCTTATGAGAACCTTCGACTTAACGCAGATACAAAAATTCCGCGATGTGTTCCCGGAGCTGACGGAAGAGCAGTTAGAAACGGCGATGCTTTTTTCTTTGGGATTATCAAAAGAAGAGATTGCTGCGATTCGGTCAGTTAAGTATCCAACAGTAAAGAAACTTCTTGATGATATAAAAAGGAAGTTCGATTGTTACTCTCTAAGTAATTTACTCTCTATGTTTCAAGTTCGCCTAGTCTTTTTCATGTTATTAGGATGCACGGTGAATACATGAATTAGTGATGTTTTTAGATATCATTTTATATTTATGCTCAGTACTTTCATTGGTACTGAGTTTTTCCGCTATCATATATCACCATAGATTGCCAGTAGCCATTTTGGCTACTGTATTAACTTCACGTTGACGGCAATACTAACTACTCATTAAGTATTTAAATCTCTGGTCAAGGACGATTGTTAATGAGTGGTTCAGTCTTAAAGCGTGAGGATATTTCTCCGCAGATTATACATATGTGTGATAACAACCCTAATCCCTGCCATATCCACGATAGTGAACATAGGTATGTCTATATCAATCCGGCTATGCGTGATTTGTTGGATCTACCGGATTCATTCGATATTTTAGGAAAAAAAGTATCAGAAACGCCGCACTGGTCATATGTCTTTGTTGATGAGTTTTGTCGATATGATGAAATGGTTATGTTGCAAAATTCTACGATATCGTTACTCGTCACGAGTACATTTGGACGGAAAAATACTATCCAGCCATTCATCTTTGATGTTCGTCCTTTCTTTAATGATGCTGGGCATGTCGTGGGTACGATGACGGAAGCCAGACTATGCAAGTTTTTCTTACTGCTGAAATACATTGATGGTGAATCGCCGATTGCATTAACTTCTCATGCACCGGATACAAATTTTACTGAAAGTGAGCTTAAGGTTATCTTTTTTGCTTATCATGGGTTTAGCAGCAAAGAAACTGCAAGACGTTTAGGGATATCTCACAGGACGGTAGAAAACAAACTACAGTATATTTATCAAAAATCTGGTAAACATAATATTCATTTATTCAGAGAGTTTTGTGAAGATATCGGACTTGATTGCTATATCCCTTCAGAGTTTATGCAGCATGATATTAGAGTCATTGATTAACTAAAAGCTGGAGGCTATCATATCTGAAATATAAGGATAGTCTTTATGACCAATCAACTTTCCCACCACGACAGCTTTTTTAAGAAATTCCTCGGCGATATCGCCGTAGCTCGGGATTTCCTGGAAATCCATCTGCCACCGCACCTGCGTAAATGCTGCGATTTCGACACACTGGCGATGGAATCAGGCAGTTTCATCGAAGACGACTTGCGCACCCGGTGCTCGGATATGCTCTACTCGATGAAGACCACGACGGGCCATGATGGCTACGTCTATTGCCTCATCGAGCACCAGAGCCGACCGGAAAAGCTGATGGCGTTTCGATTGCTAAGGTATGCGGTCGCCGCGATGCAGCGGCATCTGGAGCAAGGTAACGATCAGTTGCCGGTGGTCATTCCGCTGCTGTTCTATCACGGCACCACGTCACCTTACCCGTACAGCACCCAATGGCTCGATTGCTTTACTGACCCTGAACTGGCAGAATCAGTCTACAGACAAGCAT
>QVOB01002112.1:0-23909 GCA_014839585.1 Pseudomyrmex concolor | reverse complement strand
TTTGCTTTTATGAATAACTATAAAATAGATCGGGTAAATTACAAATGTTAGATAAATAGAGCAATAATGCTGCCTCGACAATTATTTTTCGTATCGTTTCAACCAAATCTAATAATGTACATTTCCAGAAAATTACATGATTAACTGAGACATAAATTAAACGGCGAAATGAATTTCTGGCTAGATGTAACACGACGGGATAATGCGTGTCTCAAATTGGCGAGCTTTCTCTCAACACAACATAAAAGAGAATGAATCTCAACTGATCTTCTAAGGGCGGATAAGGGTATCAAGGACGTCGTTATTGGTCCCCGAGGCCATGCTGCGTATTGTTGTCGCCAGATGAGACGAAGAATCACTGAATTTTATGAGATAAACGAAGCGAAAGTTGTACGGTAAATAATCCATATGGTTTGGATTTTCCAAAGAGAGATAAACTCAAAAAGTGAATAAAAAAAAAAAGATTATATAAACACGTGGCAAGTAAAAAACAAAAAAAATACGAACAAACGTTAATTATTTAATTATGTATTTTCTTCACAAACGTAACGCTTTCTGAAGAAAATAAAATAAAATTTATATTAAAAATTTGCAAGTACACAAATTTATGTACAGTATATTATACACACATATATATGTATAAAAATACAGAAAAAATTAACAATATAAAAATTTAACAAATTAAAAGTTGTACAGAAATGTTCAAATATAAATTATAATATAAATATTAAATCTTAATATACAAACAAAAATTAAATTAAGAAAAATTATTAATATATTTAATTATCAACTTTGTTACTTTTTTATATTCAAGTAAACAAATGCTTTCCGGAACAACATGAATTCTCAGAGGCAGCATTACCGCTTCTCCTTCCGCTTCTCTTTCCGGTTGTCACAGAAGATCTTTTTTTTTTGGATCTCTTTTTTGAGATGACAACAACGCGATTTAACAGACACGAGAAAGTCGCCACGCGGTAAAGGGTGGCGAAGTTTGCGCCGGTCTTTCGTGATTGTATCAGGAGCGTCGCGTTATTGGTCCCCGAGGCGCAAACTAGGCTTTGTCAACCTGGCACACCGAGAAAGCATCGGATAAACCGAGCCGCAAGAACCGTTGACTTTTATAGGATACATGGGGATAAAGAGTTCCTCGCTTTGCGCGCGCGAACGTATATGACATCGTTTGTTCGCGTTGCATCAGATACGTATTCGCGCTAAGCTACACGTGTGTAAATGAAGAGCCAAATAATTTCCACGAACACTTTTTTATTATACACGTCAAAATAAACACTCTGAGAAATCTATTTTTTTATCGTCACCAGCGCGCACATACACACAATATATTTGCATAATGAAGTCGACTGTGAGACAGGGACAAGCCGAACACTCTCCGCCTTTCATTATAGATGCCACCATACATTCTATACGATCAAATCAATTTTCCGAGATTTCATACCTGTTTTTGTCACTTTGCTACTAAACGGCTAAGTCGCATAAACTCTCGATAGATGATTTGTGCGTGTGTGTGTATCACTTATATTGTTTTATATTCGAAGCACTGAAACTTTATTTGAATACGTGTTTAATAAATTTATGTAATAACTCTCATTTTCTAAGAAGTATATTATCTGTATTATATGTAAATAAGATATTCGCGCGTATTATGGTGCCTTTAATCCTTTATTAACTACGTTTTATTTAATTTTTTTTATTAGCAGATAAAAGAACTTTATAGTTATAATGAGATACACATAGGTTTAAGATTAGGATGTTGTCTTAAAATCTTTACGTCCCCAGGGCTGTTGTTGTTTTAGAATTCATGCAAAATCGCTAGGAATTGACGTGGCGCCTTTCACACGCAGGTTTGTGTTTCATATAAATTTCTCGGAAAAGATTTTTAAATATTTTCTTGGAAAGACAAAATTCTTTAAATATTTTAAACTTAGACTGCAGAAATAAACCTGAGGCTTATTTCTGCATTTATAAGTGCATTGTGACCAAAGGTATTTGTGGCCATTCGGCATGTCTTCGCATAATTTTGTAGACTTCGCCGCATTATCCAGAGGATTGTCTTAATAGAGTTTAGGTTAAATTGCTTCAATACTTAACATTATAAAAAAATACATATTATAAGTATATATTATTAAAAAATTAATTTTTATAATATAAAGTAATTTTTATAATATAAAAAAATATAATTTTAGTAACAATATATGAACAACAACATATTTTATACATGTTTATACATGTATCATAACTTGAATAGAATATCTTTCATAAAAAGCGCTGAATTTTCTTACTATCACTCTAAACAATTTATTGTCGAGAGAAAATAATACGAAGACAGAAACTCGTCCGTATAATATATACTTATCATTGTTACTAGTAATGAGATTGCTCTAAGTCTAGTAGATGTATTGTACATGCTGACATGATAACATCTTTGTAAAATATACCAAAAAAAAATGTAAATTTGGCTCGTTATTCTTATTTCTTTTAACGTCCATACGGTTTTTCTTTGGGCGAAAAATTTTGTATGCAATATGTAAATAAAATTCTACAACATTATTCGAATTATCTAATTGTATCTTCGCACTTTGGAAAGAAAAGAAAACGCGAAGAAACTGACGGATGAAAGAACAAGGAATATAGAATGAAAGTGACGTAGAGAAGAGACGAAAGAAAGAAAGTGAACGGTCAGAAGAAAAGGACGTAGAAGGCGTTGATAGATTGAATAGTAGAGGAACAGGAAACGGTTGCGTGGACGAAAAGAGACGGCAAGAGGGCGGGCAAAGAGACAGAGAGGGAAAGACGAGTAGGGGGGCCAGAAAAAATCCGGGGATTTACGCGGAAAGGGCAAAATATTCCCCGCCCAGGCTTCATTCAGCCTCCGATTACGGGGTGGCTTTGGGTGAACAGCATGCACTCTCATTGGCCGAGGGGCTAATATGGCGGTGTTAGGGGTTGCGAGGTGGGGCGGATGTCCGCGGATATTAAGGGCTGCTTTCATGTCCGACGAGCCAGTTCGTGGTGCGCCGTCGGTTGACGCATTTTCCGTCGAGAAGAAGGAGACAAAGCGTGGAGCGTTCAACATCCCTCTGTCTCTTGTCATTCTCTATCTTTCTTTCGTTCTCCCGTTTACTTTCGCGCTCGCTTCTTTTCTGGACCGAGGCATATTCGGCCAGAGGACACGCGGCTCTCAAAGGGAGATTTAATTTGCGCGCGTGCCACCCGGGACACACAGAATTTATTTGAAAGTGATCTTCGTGGGTCAAGGACTGTTTATTTTTTTTTTTTTTCATATTGTTTACCAATCACGTCAGTGATTTCCGAAGAGTTGCCGAACGACTTTCTCTCGATATGGCCCAAACTTATAATCAGAAGAGAAACAGTATTGTGTACAGCATTGATCAGATATTGGGCCACAATAAAGACGAAGGTATGACAACATGTTTTAAGAAAAACATGTCAATCGGTTTCTTATCCAAATTTTATATGTATTTGATAATTACTGCCACGTGATCAGTAATAATTTTAAGAATTAAATATTATTGATATTATACAACTACGATGTTCTTGTATACGCAAAAAGTAAACTTAAAATAAATAAATAAATAATTTTATAAATCGATTCGTATTTAAAAGGTTTAATTACTTTTCAAAAAAGACATAATATTGTAGCAACTTTTTTGAGTTACAATTGAAAAACTTGCAACACGCTGTTTAGTCATAACGAATCATATCTGTTATGATCGTGATAATTGTAAAATCAATAATTCCATCCCGTTTCCGGAATGAGTTCGTGGAATCCTTGATCACTCGTCAACTAAAAACTGGTTTATTATTTTGATATCGCGATAGCATTGCTGTTTTTTTTAACTGTAGCTATTTCTCAGTACAAACGCAAATCTTATCTCTCTGATAACACACACACACATGTAATTTATATAATTTAAATTATTTGGTTAAATTTTCAAAATGACAATCAGTTGCAGTCATTGAAAAATGAATATTCCATGATTGTGATATGTATGTATTTGATGTATGTACATGTCCATTCGTACTCCTAAAAAAAAGTTAATTTTGTAATGTAGAACTTTTGTAATATAGAATGATAATTGTGAAAGTTAAGTGAAAACGAGAAAAAATGAAATATACATGTAATATATTTTAATGACAAGAGGCCAAAAATAAATTTCAATTGCAAATAAATAAATTGTTGGCGATGAAAGGTGTACGCGTGGGCATCTTACACGAAATACACTATATATATGTATTGCTGCGTTTAGAATTGTACGATTAAAGGCAATGTAACATAATTAGGTCGTCAGCGGGTTACGAATCTGTGGCGACGATCGGTGTAACGTGAATTTATCGCACACGGTGTTGCGACACGCGAGTGCATGCGCGCGATTAGGTTGACGAAGAGAGACACACGAGCGGCGGCTTGTTTCGATACATGCACTTTGTGGAATCGTCATAGCGTGATGAATCGTGTTATCAAGTTTAAAGAACTACATTATTACGCTACCAGAAGCGAGCTACAGACCGTGGCTTATAGGCAAACAGAACAACATGCAATCGCTATCGCACCGTTTTTATTAAACGCACGAACACTGTTGCCTTTTAATATGTGTTTGTCGATTTTCCAGATTATTAACAACTGCTACGACGGGGTAACGTTGCTTTCGATGTTACTATTCAGTAAAAAAAAAAAATCAGCTCGACAGCGCGCTTTTTATCTTAAATTATCATTCCCTTAGTATTTTGTTTTTCTTTTATATAAAATGTGTTCTCCGAGATAAAGGATTTTACTTGGTTGTTAATTTATTCGCGCGATCAGATGATAACCGCTGTAACGCGAATTTACGGCACGAAGTTACGACATGCAAACATTGCGTGTATGTGTATTGTACGGTTGTGCGCTATCTCTTTGTGATACATGCAGAAATATTACACGTGACGTACAAATGCGAGAAATCCTGGGGACAATTTTCTGGATACATAACGACTATATAAATTATTAAAGACCGTATGTAATGTGCGCAAACGATCGCGGCAAATGCACAATCAATATTGACGTATCCCGCGTCTTTAAATCGCGCGAACAAAATTTTACAAGAAAAAAAAAAAAAAAAAACAAATGTTCGCAAACGCGCGCGTTTCACAACTATTTTTCGAATAGTTGTCTCGTCTCGTGTTTTATTCTCGTGGAATGCGCGCAAGCTCGGGAGTATTAACGTAAGTCCTCTTAAGGATTTTATTAGATTTCCAGCGTAAAGTCCTTGGCTACTTATAATCCGTTCCTGTCTCACGAAAGTATATTTCACAAAATGGACGAGGTTCGTAAATCCCTTTTACCGCTTAGACGCATAATCTGCATAGCGCCACCGGAAAAACGACCTTTTTTTTCCTCCTAAAAGCAGCCTCGTTCGATAATTCCGAAACGATTCGTCATTGTGTTCTAATCATTGTGAAAACAAGTCCAAATCGCAAGAAAATCCCAAAACATTTTCGTGAAGACCTTCTTTTCACCATAATCTCTAATTCCTTCTTCTAACATACTTCTGTACTTTAATTATCTCTCTGACACGGATATTTGTCAGAGATTTTTCAATGCTGTCAATCTTAGTGCAACCGGTTTTTCTTTAGTCATCGCGACCAAACGATTTGCAACATGTGCTCCCGTTTGGAGGAGAGGGAGACAGGAGCCACAGTAAATAAATTTTTAATTCCGTCCTACACTAACCCCTTCCCGCTACCCTTTCCTCACTTGACTGCGCCTAGTTCGTTCTGACCGCCTGGTCCACACGAGGCGTGTGCCGGCGTACCATAGATTTAATAAAAAGCAATGAAGAGCTAAGCATCAAGTGGGTGCTCCATTGTGCCCCGACATAAAAACATTGAAATCTCTCCATTCAGCTTGGATTAGTACGACGATGCCTCTCTTTTCATATGCGTGTGCGTACGGTAACTCGTGCGTATGTGTATATATACATATATGTACGCATATGCGTTACATGTATACATACTGATATATATATATATATATATATATATATACGCATACGTTTTCAATCGTTTCTCGGCTCATCCTATCACAACTGCTGTCTATATATCGACACCGAAAAGTAGGATTAGCATTATTGCACATGAGTTGTAAATGCTTGTCTAATTAGTCCAAAAGAGGAAACGTGCAAGGGGATGTATGTACACTAGAAGGATCGTCCTGATCTTGCAGTCGCATGTGAAATTAGATTTTATTTCGTTCGACTCTTTCACACAGGTTCAAGTTCGATAAAAATTGAAACACAAGCGTAAATCCCGAGTAATAATAATAAGAAAATAACAGAAAAATTAAAGTAGTGAGTTTGAAATATTATTTAATTGTGATATGGTAATCAATATATAATTTGATGTTTTTTTTTCATGGTTTTTTTACATTCCATAAAAATATATTTGAAATTATTATTAAATAATTCAAAGTTGAAACAAATAAGTCTATTAAAACAAAAGTTTTGGATAAAAATATTTAAATAACTTATCAATGAATTAACAAGAAAGACGGTGTATGATTGATATCGATCAAATTGTGACTAAAATTAGTTAAATTGCTTGTGACAAGTTTGAAATTATTAAGTCAAATACCATTTCAAAGATCGGACATAGAGTAATGTAAAGTAATTTCGCGAAAACGCTCGTGAAGCAGATTATAATTTAATGTGAAATTAGTCTGGAGCATATATGTATGCATGTAAGCGGATGTAGACGGAGTCGTAACGGACCGTTGTAACTTTGTAATTGCTGCTTTGGTCTCAGGTTGTTATCCAATTTAGGTGTATTAATCTAAAGCGTTATATGCTAGCTAATGCATTTAATACTAATTAATTAGCCTAGTTCGCGCTGGAGTTATAAGCATGCAATTTACATCATTAATAAACCAAAGCACGTTAAAAATTCAAAAGTATATATCAAGTTTTATACTTAATGACCAATATGTGTAAATCTAAATATATTGTAATATTTTTATAAGATATATATTTATATTTATACGCACACAACGGCTATAAATATTATTTTAAACTACGTTCTAAGATTATAACTAAAGAAAGTAAAAAAAAGTATAAAAGGACAATAAAAGTAAAAAATTTAGATCTTATTGTCTTTTTATATACTGTTTTAGATATTTATATATATGTATTGTTTTATTTAATATATACTTTTATAATTAATTCTATTATTTTCAAATAATTAGATGAAGATTCGGTTTGTTCTCTCTATTTTATCAGATATTTTTATTACTAGATTCAATCTATTATTAGATTTACTCTATTATTAGATTTTCAATAATGAATTTGACCGCTCAAGATACACTTTGATATACGAGATGATTTATAAAAAGTCACATGTTATGTGAAAGACGAGACATCCAGAAAAAGATCGATCGTATCATTCTTAAGATTACTGACACAAGAGAGGGTTCACATAAAGGGAATAATATAAATCGCGCGGCAATTTGTGACGCGCGCATGTATATGTAAATCACTTCTTACGAATATCAAAGAGAGTAACAAGTTCGTTGCAGTAGTCGAGTCTTGCTCCGTCTGCGGGTGGTTTCTGCCGTATAATATCAGCGTGATGCATTTTTATGAAATTTATGAGAGAGAGTTTTGTTATTTTTTTGTTCGCAAAAAAAAAACGCTTGACGATACCTTTGTAACATCTCGTCAAAATGCATCATTTAATGGTTCGTTTCTTCCTATCTTTTAAAAAACCTCGTTAGTATGAATTTATTTTTGACGCATCAAGTGCCTCTTGAAATTATATGCAGATCGCCCGAATTGTTATTATTTGAGCAGCTGCACAAAATTGCGCGCAGAAGAGTTTTTCAAATATTTTTCTCGTGTATATATATGTATATATATATATATACACATATATATACGTATACACATATATATACATGTATATATATATATTGATTTGCGAGAGTTTGTATTTTTATGATAAAGCTGTTGAAATAATTATGACCAATAATATATTTGTCGTTTTTGTGCAAAATTTCTATCATCTTATTACGATTATCCGCGCATATAATTTAATCCTTTTCCGCTCCTTCTACACACATGTTATGTATGATTATCTTATAATAATCACACAACAATTTTCGTAAAGTCGACATACGGCGCGATTTCTCGCCTGACGCGGATCAAACGAAATACCTGGCTGTGCTACGTCCACGTGTAGTTTACTCTTAATAGAGCTTTAAGTCCTCATCGATGCTCGCGGAAAGACGGAACGAGTGGTCACGATAGAAAGTACGAACGGGGGAACGGGAACGGGGTGTGATCGCAGAAAACCGGGCATGTGTTGCACAAGGGTGCAAGACTGCTGCTGTATCGTGATAGGGAAAAGAGGTGGAGGAGGAGGAGGTAGCTATGGAAGGGTAGGCAGTATGCACTCGTGATATTTGCTAATCACTGACAGCGACGGCTTTTAAGTACTGTCGAGCACGTACGTATAATGTGCGCACTTACATTTGTAGGGTATTTCGCGGGCGTGTACACGCGGGGTAGATATGGAGCGGTGCAAAAAAAAAATGAAGCGCCGGGTGAGGCTTAAAAATTGGCAAATCCGCCGATCGGACGTCATCGGCGTATCGGTTATATCGGTACCGGTCGTTGTGCGGCTTAAAAATGAAATTGCGCCCGCGTATCCTCCCCGTCGCCGCCGCCGCCGCCACTGCCGCCAGGGTCGGTATATCAGGCAAAACGACAATTTCGTTTTGGCAACGCGAGCGATATGGCTTAATCGCCTCGATCGTCTCTCGCGTTCAAGTATCGGAGCAATCGTTTGACATATGACTATTTAACAAGCGGGTATACGCATATCGAATAAATTCGGAGAGTTG
Source organism: Pseudomyrmex concolor (assembly GCA_014839585.1). Classification (NCBI taxonomy): domain Eukaryota; kingdom Metazoa; phylum Arthropoda; class Insecta; order Hymenoptera; family Formicidae; genus Pseudomyrmex; species Pseudomyrmex concolor. Next base: position 15,001 of record QVOB01002112.1, on the reverse strand, counting down.
CATATTTTTGCGTCTTATTATAGAGATGTGTGTGCGTGTGTGTTAGAAAAATAATTCTTATATTTTTAATCTTTACCAGGTTAAAGTTTAACTTTTACGGAAATTTCAAGCTACACTCGACATAACGTTTTATTTTATCGGTTCGGAAAATAAAGCGGACAAAATAAAATTGTGATTTTTCAAGCTGTACAAATTTAGAATGATTATAATTTAAAAATGTAAAATTTTATTACATCTCTGAAAAATATGTTATTATAATAAAATCCGATATTTTTCTGCTCTCTATTACTTTTTAGAATAAAATAATGTTCATTTGTCATTAAATTGTTGAAACAAAAAATTGTTCAATTTATTATAAAGTGTCAAGCGCTGTTATCGCCATGTAAGCGAATGTAATTCTTATTGCGTTTCAAAACACTTTTAGGAGAACAAGAACGTTATTGAGGGGATTATTACAAAGTAGGGTTATTGAGTTATCAATATTGCGTATCGTTGATTTCAGATCACGCCACGTCGTCCGACGCTGTCGTCGACGGTGGTGACACGGAGCTCGGTCATCTGAGCGATCATCAGATCAACGACGCTCTGCACGATCCTCTGAATCTGGGTGAATCCGATCGGCCGCGGAAGGTGCGAAGATCTCGCACTACTTTCACGACCTATCAGCTACACGAACTCGAAAAAGCCTTCGGGAACACGCAATATCCGGACGTGTTCACCAGGGAAGAATTGGCCATGAGACTGGAGCTTACAGAGGCTAGAGTTCAGGTAGTTTCGATAAAAAAAGTCGATTATTGTAGAAAACAATAAGTTTTTGCAAACGCTAAACAAATTCAGAATTTTTATTCAAAGATAATTTGTCTCTTTTTAATTGTTGGATTGTTTATTTTTTAATTAAAATTTCACCGTGTTTTATGAAAGAGAATTGATTAAATATTGTGATATTCTCTCATCATCATATACATATATTTGTAAAAAATTACATTTTTCCTGCAATAATGGATTCAACATTACAAATGCGACTTGATGGGAGAGAGAAAGAGATCAGGAGACGATTTTAGCAGACGACGAGAGAGAGTCGCAGAAGCATAATTAACCTTTCGCCGCTTTGGCTCGAACGAATTCACAAAGCCCGAAAGGCACGCGCGAACGTCGCTGAGTTTCACGCATTTGATAGTGACATTCGCAAGTTTCGTAAGTAGTTTGAATGACGAGCTTTAGATTCGGACAGTACAGCTATATAAAATCATATAAACGAACATTGTAATAAATAAATATATTGATAGCGCAACAACAAAAGAACATATTTATATTTGCTTAAATATTAGTAAATGACAATTGATAACTTTAGTTTTTATTTTTATACAAAGTGTTTTTATACTTGTGTGTATCAGTCAAAAATAATTCTTTCATAATATTGTACAATGATTAGTGTACACACACACACACACACACACACACACACACACACACAATAGAATAAGATTTGATTTTCACGTGCAACAATTTTCATGCAGTGACTAGTTGAACACAGAGTCTTACAGAGGCATGAAATGCATCAAGTGCATCCTTGAGCATTTGCAGGATTACATTTCGGTTTTAGTTTTAAGGCGCGAGCCACTTAACTAATTAGAGACTATTGTGTCGCAAACTTTCGCGCAACCGTTGTACATCTTGTAATTTCGCGAAACACATGCTACGCCTCAAAATCCGTTGATGATTAATTCCATAGAAGAAGAAGAATTGCCTCGTATATACAGAACGGTAATCTGCTTTGCATTTATTTCAAAGCAGCATTCTTGAAAATTCGAGAATACTTTGCAGCGCAAAGGGGAATACAATTCATTTCACGATAACACACATTGTTTCCGCGTATGCACATCTGGATATATTTGCTCTCTTTTTTTTTTTAATACACATTGTTCTGCGTATGCGAAAAATCAATTGATAAACTTTTACATAAAATAATTATACAAGTCATATTCTCGTTTGTACGAGAAATACACATGAATTAACAATGCTGCAATTAGTATAATTAAATAATAATTAAAGTAATTATTATAGGTACACATATATCAATAATCATAACTTGTCCAAATGAAAAGTCACACACACACACATACAATAGAATTGATCGTAAATTACACATAAAAATTAATGAGAATAATTATAATGTGATATCAGATTTTTAAATGAGTTTTATGTATCAAACAATTTTATATATCAAATATAAAAAAAAACCTTTTATTGAATTTCTCAACGAGTCAATATCCTCAAATCGAGTTCTTGGAATTGCCGATTTGATTGTTTCATTCTGACATGCGACAAAGAAACTGTCGACAATTTCAGAAGAGGCGCACATACTCATATGGATTTCTGTATGTGCAGTATATTATATATACACATCTATACACACTATACACGCATATAAATGTGTGAGAGCGCGAGGGGTTGCGTTGGACCGCTGGCACGGCGGAAGGGTGGCAGTGATGCTGAAAAGAGACAGAGAGCATTCCGATTGGCCCATTGTGGTACAGCGGAGCGACAATGCCGGCAATTGGCCGTCGCTCGACAAAACCGCTAAATGATCCGCGGCGCACTGGTGCCACGGCCACTTTATTTCAATCTAGGAAATCCTCCTGTCCCAATCCCCTTCTTCCCGCACTCGCGCCGATTCCAGATGCAAAATTACCCCATTTTTCGGTATTAACGGCTGGCCGATGTATCGACGATCGCGCGCATATGGTAATGCAATCGCGAGTCGTTTCTCACGTTTCCTACACCCCGATTCGAAACAAATTGCGACCCCGCTGGACGTTCTGACAGAAATTTTTACATACGGGTTCCCATGAGTAACGCGCTTTCACGGAATTTTCACGAGTCGCACTAACAAATTACAGCAATAATGTTGAAATTCTAACGGATCTTAATTGCACGAAAATACATTTCCATAAATTAAAATAAAAATGTTTTTTTTTTTTTATAATTAAGACGCAACAATGTCTTGTTTTGTGTGTATTTAAAAACTCTAATTACGCGCAAATCAAGCTGTGAAAACGTGGCAAATGGTTTGAGAGATTAATATGGCAGTTATAGAAACGCGTCAGCGTTGCAAACTTTCGAGTTTCAACAGTTCGTGGCGGGTCGCTTAAATGACGCAAGGTTTGCGAGCACTTAAGCGTTAGGGGCTATTCAGGAGCGATTAAATAATTAACAGCAATTAGGCAATTGAATTTCCTGCCCTCGTCTCTCCGACCTCTCTCCCTCGCTTCAACGTTATATCTCTTCTCTTCCTTGATGTCACCTTGTTCTTTTCAGTGCGTCCGCGATTTTCTTACATTGCTTAATTTTATTCTGCAATGCAACTATAATCTAACTCGCTAATTAATCTCAATTCAACAGTGTCTATTTTACTCTTATTAATAAATTAATACAATAAACATTTCTCTCTTTTCTGTCTTAAATATCTTTTTTATTTTATTTTAAATTTTCTTGCATTTTTTATTTTTTAGTCTAAATTGTTCACAAGGAGATAAAATATATTATGTGAGATAAACTATATTTATAATATTTTCTTCGTTTTATCTTATATTTTTTTGCTGGTACCACAAAAAAATCAGAATAGCTCGAGCGGAAAGCGAAAGCATTTCTACGGCCAGCGATAGGGTCGTCAAGGGTAGACCGAGGATAAGACCGAGGGCAGGGGCTGCTAGCATTCAGGGGTACGAAGGAAATCAGGATAATTGTTAACAATTAGCTTAATCAACCTCGAGAGCAAGCTTTTGTTGGTCGTTCTGATACGCGCGCCTAGGGTTCTCATACTCTACCCTTTTCCGTCAATTTCCCTGAATTTTCATGACGAATAATCTAGTGCTTTTATAACGCCGTAATTAGGACAAAAAATCAACTCTTTCAACTTATTAATAAGATTATACGGAAGATTTGTTTTGCCATATATAGTAGCTCCATAAAAGTGTATGTTTTTACTTTTTATTTTATAGGTCTGGTTTCAGAATCGACGTGCGAAATGGCGGAAGAAGGAAAAAGCGTTAGGCAGAGATGGTTTCATGCACGTGGAGCAAGGCGGTGAGTTCAAGGATAGAAGAATAATTCGATTTTGTTCAATGTTTTTGCTCTAATCTAAAAAAATATAATTTCTCTCGAGTGATTTACATAAATGTCAAAAATTTTATACAATTCTTTGTAATGATTCACTTATTTGTTACCAATTGTCAAACAATCGTGAATTTCGTTTTTGTCCATTGTTGCTTCCTCGTTTCGCCGTAACGTAGTAACACGGGCGTTACGCCTCGCTAATATGCGTAGGGGGACGAACGACAAAAAGCACGAGTTATTTGAAGGGTAGATGCAATCGGTGACAATTACGTCTAATTTTTGTGTCGGCCGTCGCAGCCATCACGTGCGAATGATGCGTAATAAAAAATGTAGCTGATTAATTTTTCACAAAACGCACGAATAAAACTTGAAAAGCCGGCAACGAGAAAAGCCACGCTAATATCTTGATCGTGTGATATCTTTACTTGATTCTACTGACAATTCCGGATAATTTACAACTATTAAAAAAAAAAAAAAAGAATAAGAACTGTGAATATTAGATCGTGAAGTCAAACGAAAAGTGTGTTAACTAAAAAATCAAGTTTTTGTTTTTAAATCGTAAAGCTGATCCTTAGAATGGAAATAAGCCGCTTTTCCGAAGAGGATTCTAAAACAACAGAAAAAAAACTATGCGACTCAAATACTGTTTGCAGGTGTAAACGAATTGTCTCTTCACGCGCGATTGCTGCAAACGGCCAGCGGCGTTCCCGGCGCGGATTCTGCGGGTCCGCCGACAGGCGCGTTTCCCTGGTTCATCCCTCCGGTTTTTCCGCCACCCTGGCCCGCGAGCGCGCCCAAGTTGCCTTTGCACGCGTTGCTCTCGCAATACATCGGGCTGCCGTTGCCGCAAAATCTGGCGTCACTCGGCACGATGCTTCCGGTCGGTCTGAATCCGAGCTCGTCGCTGAACCACGGTAACATGAACGGCCACTCTCTGGGCGGTCACTTACACGGGCATGCCCTGAATCTCGGGATGCAGAGCATACCTCAGAACCTGAGCTCGAAGAACGACAAGGAGGAGGACTCGGCATCGTCCGACGACGAGATCAGAAAGCAGAGCGCGGAAGTGTTGAGAGTGAAGGCGGAAGAGGTGCTACGCAAGACGGACAATTAACTGTGAGAGCTTACTGAGATTTTGTAAATACTTGAGAGACCTTTTTATGAGTTATCCGAGAAACATTCGACATCCGATAAATGTTTCGCTCAAATGTAGTTCATTATGACGTAATTTTGAACACATTCAGCTAGCTAGTGAAATAACTCCGACTAATTAATATTTTACAATTGTGTTGTGTTTACATTTATGTATGCATTGCGACTTTAATTAGAGGCTCATACGCGATAGCAAGTTTACTTTGAGTTCATATCGCCACATCACTGATCTGCGAATCTATAATAAATATATGTCTTTGCATTTGGAAGGAAGAGAAACATCGATGACGTGAATATAACTCAAGAAAATCTTATTCGAAAGTTTAGTAAAGAAGCAAAAATAAATTTTTGTAATTAATCGCTATTTTTACACAAGGTAATTATTTATAAATTTGTGTTTGAGCGAAACACATACGTATTAAAGTGATTTGAAAAATATAGTAAGGGATGCAGTACAATATGATGTGTAATTACACATCATATGCGTGTTAATTATTTGCCATTGTTCGAGTTTTTACCGAACAACAACAAGTTTCATTCATCTCACCGTTTTTTGGCTGCATTTATTGATGATGCAAATTAACACGTACAATTAATCAGGCTCAGGTTGTCACACCGGATCAAATATGACTAAACTAATAAACGATTGTTGTAACAAATGCAATGTGATTTATATTGTTAGAAAAACTTTTAGAAAATATTGTTGTCATATTTGCCTTGTGTTACACACGCCTTCATTAATCGCGTATGTAAAAAAGTAGATCGCAGCCGTGTAGAAAATTTCTTTTCGAGAACGGTTGTACACACAAATATCGGGGCTGCGTATGTACGTATGTATTTCATGAAGCGTATCGCGCGAGGAAGTTTTGTAAAATACATGTACCATATATAAAGTATATATAATATGTATTATATATAGATTTTACTTTGTTTTACGAGAGAATGTTTTCGATTTTCGCTCGTTACTAAGCGCTAAATAAATAATAACATCGCGTGTGACGCGGACCACGATGTCGGCAATTGTTCTCTCGTAGAATAAAGTATTCATTTGTACATACCATATATATTAGCTATCAATTTTTGTGTAAATATGTAGGTTACCCATTATAAATTAATGAAATATATTGCACTTACAAAGAATTCTGTAGAATTATAATATTTTTCTTAAAGAATCGACACGTTACTTTTTATTTATCATTGAGTGAGATAATTTAATTATTAAACTTTGTTTCTGGAAAAAGAGAAATATATTTAAATCAAAGCGCGAATTGAAAAAGAAATAATAAAAATCTAACAACATTCGAGCGCTTTTTAAGTATGTGATCTGCTGTGATATTATTATTTTTTTTTATTTTGCCCTGTTTTTTGCGGATGTATACGTCACCACTTCTCGTGGGGCAGTTTAGTTTTTCATTTGCGTAACACATACGGCTAGCTCGCAGGTGCCACAATCCGACTCTTTTATACCCCGGTCAGTTCAAGCATCGACAATCCTAATTCGTTCTGTTCGACGTAGTAATTCACACAAGGGCGAACACTACAAAATCGCTTCCGCGTCATTAATCATGAAAAGATTTACCGTATTGGTTGCGTCATTACGACGATTTCCTGAATTCCGCGCAGCTGGTACTGCACCCGCGCGGACCCCAAATTCCCACGGACCCTAAAACGGGCCGACTGTACGTCGTGCGCGCGCGTTTTAATCGCGCCCCCGCTCTCCCACTTTATCCTCCCCCCGTCGACCGCTTCACGCACCTCCCTCTGACGATCTCTCCGTATTTTCCGCTATCGAAAGTGAATTTCGTTTAGAAGCGAGAGGGGAATCGAGCGCATTCCGGCGTGAACACGCCGGTAACACGCACAACGGCAATTACAATCCAACCAATTTATCCGCGTTATCAGAAATTTAACGAGATCAAAGATAATCGCTGGGTGGATGATATTTCGTTTCACCCCACACAGTATTTTGCGCGGAGGTTTTACAGGCGAGAATTGTAGATGATTAAATGATTTCTCGCTCTAACGGCGATCTAAACTTTTGAATAATTTATAATGTCAAATAAAGGGATGAGATGGTGTGCGAGAAGCGCGTCGACAGTGACGTCGATGACAGGTAGCCAACGATGAGTAGTAACGCGAGCACCTTCGTACATTTTTTAGGCGAGGAGTATTGCACTCGAGAAGCGGCGCAGACATTTTGCATTGCCACATTATGACAAGTACGCGCGCGCTTTCGAAACTCTCCGCTTGCATTTTAGCTCAACAGCCCGTCCGTCACATAATACTGCCAAGTTTCGCTAAATGGAACCACTACAGGGAGAAAGAAACGCTCGAGGTCCACTTCGCCCCGATTTCGTATGTCTGACTATATCGCGGCCCGATAACCTTGCGGCGTCTTTGGTATCGTATTTAGACAGAGAAAGAATCGATTAATAAATTTCGCATCATACAACAGATATCACGCCAGTTGTGATAAATTTCTGGAAAAACGTTCTCATACGTAAGAAACAAATTGTGTGACACAAAAAGAAAAGAAAAATTTTCCGGCATTAAAATCCGTCTATTTCGACGGATATTACAGGTCGCTTTCTACATTTTACAAAATGCACAGCAATCCTCTTCTCTGTCTTTCTTTCTTCTTCTCTCTCTCTTTTTTCTTTCCTGTACAGGTGAAGGATCACAGTTGAATACCACTGATCGCGATCGCGGTTGCTACGAAGGACAATTAGATTAAAAGCAGCGCCTCTCGCGGCGGCTTGAGATCCATTAGTGCCCATTGTGCCACCCCATTTACACCATCCCCTATTACTCCATGCCCTCCTCTTCGAAACGGAGGCCCCGTCTCGAAGCCAGGTACTTATTCTCAATAGTAATATGCTCACTTCATACTTCTACCTCTTCGTCTTTTAACGTTTCCGTCTACGTCTCCTGATAGAGTCTCTCTTCTTCTTTCTCTCGCCTCTTCTCTTTTTCTTCCGTGTTTCTTGATAGAGAAAAATCACCGGTTCGGTTGAGACGCCGTTTAAAACGATTTTTCCTGCTTGCAAAAATTATCGCGATATTATACGTACAAAAACTGTCCCTAACGACATCGCAAATGACTTCTATTAGTCCATCTGCCGAGATAAAGACCGTCGTCATCATTGGTGCTTATCTTACTCTCGAGACTGTGGTTCGTAATCTCTCTATACGCATTCAGAAGCTAAATGCTATCCACTATTTGCAAATCTGAGTCTTACTTTTTGCTTGATTCGAATGTATTTTAAATAAGAATATACGATTTTAATAAAAAGAGAAATAAACTTTTTTCATTTAAATAATACGCATGAAAAAGCAATACTTTACGTTACGAACAAAATGATGAAAGCGCTGCGAGTGCAAAATGCACGATAAATAGTAATCAAGAGACTATTAAAACTAATAATTAATGCATTAGTTTCTTATTGAAAATACACATGTAAATTGTTTATGCGAAGGATTTAATTTTAAACTTGTTCCCTTTATTTTATACACATGTAATACCATGTGTTATGTAATGAGATTACACGAACAACATTATTATTAAAGCTAAATCTACATATCAATTTATAGAATTTATGCGTAATTCAATATCTTTCCATCCGTTATTACGCCCACATAAACATCGCAACGATATTACCGTTTCTGCATAAGCTTTCGTACAAACGGCTCATGTAAAACCATAGCCTAATTTTGATGTATACGTATACACGTGTATAGGAGTCGAAATAATAATTCCTATAAGCACACGCGCGTATATAATACAGTCATAATGGCTCAGGTTTACCTCAACGGAGGTTTTGTGTAGGCGGAAATGCGCTTCTAGCTTAGACTCGCGCGCGTAGGAAACGTTGCGACTTTTTTTTGGCGCTAATAATTTCGTCGAGCGCAATTATCCGGAATTAGTGTTGTGCCTGCGAAATAATAATCGCTCTCGTGAGCGAGCGCACTCGATCTGCAACGGGACTCATTTGAAACAATAAAATGAGGCGCACAGATAAATTTCTACTTAGCTTTTATTGCGCCCTTCGTGCGACGATTAACGGAATTTATCTGTTTAATATTTTGTTAATTCACGATGTAATTAATCGATAAGTGCGCGTTTTATATATCAATTTATATCGTGTGTCACGGTATACATATATATTTTCACGGTAATGAGGAAAAGAAAAAGATATATGTACATATATTATACTAGAAAATTGGAGCATTATTTTTTTACGTCTACAACGCAAACAATACACCAGTCGGAATTAACCGGTTTGGTTCTTCGATTTCAAGATCATTCTAATTTGCCGAAAAATACGTGAAACGTCCCGCTGCGAATCTAAAGGGATTCTGCGCGAAGACGCGTTTTTGCCGGGACCTTTGAGAACCCTTCTCGTTCACACGTTGTGAAGCTAGGTGTATGGTTATGCTTAAAAATTAGTGTCGTTATGACGCCGCGCCCGACTCTACGTACACATTAGGTGTACACACTTCATTAAGGCTATTAAGGGGCATCAGGGCGTCCAGAGCGCACCCATGCAAGGTTAGACGATCGGCGGTCCCGGAACGATCTCTTTTTCTCTAGCTATCGTCTTTTCAAACCCTCCCCCCCGCACGAAGGGCGACAATAATGGTCTTCGCGTTGATAGGCTTACGCTCAGAAATCGTGAGCTTTCACAAAACTCTCGCTCTCATGAAAAGTGATATATCCGCAGCCTGCCGCGATTTACTTGGATTTGTAGTCCAGCGACCTGCGACACACGGAAGATTGCCAATCACATGTGAGATGTTTTCTTTTCTAGTCTGAAAGAAACAAAGTTTTTTCGAAACGAGAAACGAGACTCTACTCGACGTGTGTTTTATCTCAATAACTTAATATCGCGCGAAAGAATGAAACCGTGTTAAAGCGTTGTTTGGCAATTTAATTTCATTGTACCGCGGCGCTTGATTTCCGTGAAAAAAGCGCTTTTCATAAAAAGGGAGAGAGGAAAACAGCCGGGCGATCAGATACACTCTGGCTCGTTGAAAAGATCAAAGCGCATGGAATTCTAATGGATCGTGGAACGAGGCCTTTCACACTCGATCAATTTTCTCGAATGAAGCGGTTTTCGCGTAATAAAAGGTGCATTAAGGCGTGCTCGCATATGACACGCATCAGGAGTCCGTGTGAGTTTCTTTGCGCGGGGTCAAGAGTACCTCCGACCAGAGAAAATTCAGTATTATGAACGCAAAATAAAAACTAATAGCTCTCAACTCTTCCTTTTTTCGCAGAAAGAAATAGTGCAAAATATAACACATTATTTATTTTTTTTCTTTTACTTTTTATTATTTTTAGTTTTTACTTTTTTGGTCATATTATTTCTTAAAAAATATCGAAAAGATAAAAAAACTGAAAGTTTTTATATGTAAGTAAAATATTATTATTAGAAAAAAAGTAATCGTTTCAGTCACGATTGTTTTACTTGAATAAACCGCAATCATAAAATAATCGTGCAATTAATTTTGACCGTCGATTTACAATCTGATAAAGCGTGAGACATGAAAGGCTGCAACTATTTTTCGATAAAACGGTCATCCATCTCTTTTGACTCTCGCCGCCAATATATTGATATTACATTAAACTGATTATATATATCTAGCATATTAGTATACTTCCTTCGTTCGAATTTTATGCTGTTTCGAAAACTAGACAGCTGTGTACATCTTCATAGCAATTCAAGAAATCTGAGAGCTTATATGATGTTACATTTCATTAAAAAATATTGAAGTTTTATGTTTGTAAATAATCTTTGAGTTCCTCATAATTTTTATCTCTAAACTTGTACAATATATTCTGAAAGGAATGTAAGATTTTAGTCAGGGAAGTAATGTGATCCCCCAAATACACGTCGGGTAAGGTTACATTTGTGTCCACGTAACATGTTATCCCGTCATTGATTCCAGACTCGAGAACCGTCGCGGTTCCACAAAGGGATCTCACCGAGAGAAGCCGGGTGATTATCAAACCGTTCTCGCAATCCGAAAGAAGGTAAGGAGTTGCCGAGCCAGCCGTCGCTCCGGTGCCGTATCCGTTTAGCCCTAAAGTGCTTTCACGGGCGGCGTTCGAGGGGCGGGTTTAATGGCCGTTTAAGGGGATTTCGGTGGATAATTAGCGGCGGTACGAAAAAAAAGGAGAAGCGCTGCCGCCGCCGTCGTCATCGTCGTCATCGTCGCCGCGCCGTTGCGACGACGCGTATGTACATACGCGCGTTCTCTTTCTCTCTTTCGGTGTGAAAAGCCGTGACAAAGAGGGTCGGTTACACGATTACATGGTGTGGGATATGCGCGGTACACCGACAATCCGACCGCCGATTGGCCGTTCGCGAACGAGCCCGGCCAGCTCATTGGCTATGAGACCTTGATGCGATCGTATTCCGGATACGGGGATACAACGAGCTCGGCCGCACGGAAGCAACGGGACCCCGAAGATCCTCTCGAGGACCTTTTCTATATCGAATGGTCCCTGCCGACCTCCCGCGGTGATCGCAGGCAGATGCGGACACCCGGTATACCGCGTGTAGAGCCGCGCGAATAATAATCTCGTGGTCGTGTTTGGCCACAGAAGTATCTTTTATTGTGATCTTTCCCTCCCGAAAGAGAGCGGATGCTTTTTAACAGAGAGAGAGAGAGAAAGAGAGAGAGAGAAAGAGTGAGAGAGATAGAAAGGTATAAGCTCACAAGTTTACGAAGTTGCTTCTAGGGTGCGAGAACGATTACACGCTACCGAACTGTTTCAATTGCTTTCAGCCGATAAGTCCGATTGATAAATCCAAAGTGATAAAAATTAGCTCGCTTATATTCATTGTATAATTGAATCTGTTTCTGCATAAAAGTTTAGAAGTAAGATTGATTTTTTTCTTTCAAATATGTTTCAAATATTTAATTTTTAGTTTTGCAATAAAATTAGTGTTTAAAACTTTGTTTTGTAATTTTCGCTGATAATTTTTAACGTTTTCGAATGTACTTGTGCGAATAATTCACTTGTTGTGCGACTGTTTTAAACACAACGAAGAAGCTTTCTTTATGTCTCGCACGCCTAGGATCGAATGTAGGACGAGGCAAGATGCACGACAGCATCAGACGTGTTATTGATTTCATCTTAATCAGATCTCAATATCTCAATTACGTTTTGAGCCGGGCTTTCCCATTTGTTTGCCGTAGAGATTTTAAAGCCAGTGCCTATTGTCTGCACGCCACCCCTGAGCTTCCTGCACGGGCTTAACTTTTCATTCTCCTGTAAATTGCAGGTTCTGTATTACGAACATAGAACACGGGTGCAAATCGAATGAAACAATGGGGGCTTTCGTCTGCTCGAATCCTGCTTATCCGCCTAACGTGTATGTTGTCGAGAGAGGGAATTTAATTTTAACTCTCCAATCGCCAATCCGTCAGCAACTATTATCTCTTCTACATTTTTCTCGCAGAATCGTATACCAGCGCTATCAGTTCTCAACGATTTTAAGTGAAGACGCACACTGTCTAATCGATCTTGACAATTTTGAACGAATTAAGAATTATATTATATATTATTTGCTGGGCTTGTATTCAATTTATTTAATGTTTGGAGCTTACTTTTATACACTTGTCTTTTAAATATTTTTTCAATTTTCGTATTTCAAGATATTTATTAACTTTTTTTTCACTTTTATCAAGCTAAATATTGGCTTCTGTTTATAGTCACATCGGGCGACACCCCGTCGAAAAACGCGGAGAAACATCGCGGGAATTGGTCGGATCGTTTCCGAGCCGCAGCCTGCGGTCTCGCGAATGGATTAACGAGCTGGCATTGTTATTTAATTGATTCTCGTATCCGTTCACAATATTCGACTAATATGACGATTTCCAACGACTAATATAATACATTATAGTTACTGTAGACTTGACGAGTCGGACTGTCGAAAGGATGACGAGCGCACGTGGCGACACGTGACTGCGGACGGCGCTTCTCGTTCGCATCAGTTCCGACCTTTTATTTAATTAGCGCGACTGTACGTCGCATATTAGTCAACGCTCCGTTTCCTGTCAATTTAACGGACGAGTGAAATCTATCGTCTCGAATCACATCGGTGTAACAACAGTGATACGAAGAATATTCTACTATTGCGAAAAACGCGACACAATGTCACATTGATTAAAAAACGAAGTAGCTCATTCACGTCGATTAAAAAAATATATTACTATTGTTTATATCCAAATCGTACCAAAGACGCTGTTGTTACATAAGTACGTCCGAGCAGCATCAAAGCTTCTGCTCAAAACGTATCGCCGCGAGAGTTTTCATCACCGACATAAGCCCGGGAACACACGAGAGAACTCAAAGGGTAAAACTTTGAGTATTGAGCAAATCAGACCGGCATTTTCTCAAATGTAAGTTACGCACGTTTAAAATAGTGCCAACCTGCACGGGAAGATTTTTCTGTTGTATAATCAACAAGGAAAATTTGGAGATTTCTAAAATCACTAGATTGTTTGTTTTTCCAACAAAAATATTTTGTTGCTGGCTATACGATAACTAATCTTCTTGCTACGCCAGCAGAAATTTTTTTTTATCGTGTGTGTGTGATTGATTTCCTTAATGCTGAAGTTTTTTCGCGTGTTTCCCAGTTTTATGCAAGCGAGCGAAACTCTCGCGGCCGGCGGCGCGCGGGTAACGTACGCTTTTTATGTGGAAACGCGTCCTCTCGTCACTTTGCGCTTACCGGCGAAAAAAGCGAGCGCCGACGACGCGTTTACACGGTCGCGACGTGTGCACGAGCCCATCTCTTGCACCCATTCCATGCACCCGTTCGATGCCAGACCGGCACACACTACACAGACAGACTGTCAGACACACACGTACACACAAACGCGCACATATGTGCCACGCGCGCGCGAGCCGCGACCGCGGCGGCAAGTTCCATTCACGCATACACTCGCTCGCAAACAGATTCCCGGCTTGAGTCGAATATATTGAAATAATCTGGGCAAATACGACAAGTTCGGTTATGAAATTTGCCGAAGGGCTTGCGAGCTCTCTCGGCTCCTGTCTCTGCCTCTCTGCCCCAATCTCTCTCCCTCTCCTCTCCGTCGTTTCGTCTCCCCAACCATCGCCTCCAACCCACTCCCCACGTTGCTCCTTTACCTCTTCGTCCTTCTCGCCACTTGCACCGTCACTACTCGGCATCGCGAATCTCCCCGACCCGCCTCGAGTGATATTTGCTCAAAATCGGTTCAATAGCAACTTGGGTATTCGCCTGTTCCTCTTATACGTTTCAGCTATCCCCCCTTTCCCCCTAGTCGTATAATGTATACACGCTTGCAACTGTGGTTGTGGTGTGCCGTATACTCGCGGTATGCACGTATGTACACGTATATGTGTGTGTGTATTTGTATGCGCGCACGCTTCTTCATTCGCCGGAAACCGCGCGAATTTTCAGCGGTGTGTCGGCCTATGGAGAGTCGTCGAATATCCTATAGAATGTCCGAGACGTGGTGTTCCCGAGGAGATCGAAATCGCTTTCCTATCATTAGAAATTGTCTCAAAAGGATTTAAACAAGTCGTCAATAATGATTAAAAAATTAATGTAATTTTATATATTCTATAATAAATGAATAAATTAAGACACGTGTGTGTGTGGAAAACAGAATTATAAAAATAGTCGTTACAAGAGATATTAATATATTCGTCGTTACTTCAATAACGTATCGT
>QVOB01002110.1:0-10158 GCA_014839585.1 Pseudomyrmex concolor | reverse complement strand
GAATGTACTACACGATAGTAATCTCTCTTGCGATACTGACACCATCGGGCAGTGAGGCTAAGTACTTATCGGACCGCCCTCGTATAATCACTGTAATACTACAAATTCCGATATCGCCTTGGGGCTCTTGGGTTCGAAAGTCATGATTCGTGGAGAGCGCACACACGTCGCGCGTACAGCTCTCGGCGCGCTCGATCGATACGGTGTTGTCGTCGTCGTCGTCGTCGTCGTCCTCGTCGTCGTCGTGGTTGTTGCATCGTTGGCGAACGTTCGTCGGGCTCGCAAGCTGCTGATGGTCGAGGGAGGTTTTGACATTTTTTTTTTCTCAGAGCCAATACATAGGTTTTTATTTTCATTTCACGTGTATTTCGAAAGAAAATAAAGACGATTTTTCATGGAGTTTTTATATGTTGTAAATAAGTTGTAAAATAGTGAGAGGGAAAATAATCTATAAAGATTTTACGGCAAGGAGGAATCTCTCTCTCTCTCTCTCTCTCTCTCTCTCTCTCTGTGTGTGTGTGTGTGTGTGTGTGAAGTATATGTTCTTTTTACTCTCTGTAAGGAGGACTATGAATGTTTGACGGGAATGTTACGTCATGCATCGTCGTTTGTGTCAAAATAGAGAGAGAGAGAGAGAGAGAGAGAGAGAGAGAGAGATGTAGAATATTTAATATTGATCCACTTCCTCCCTCGAAACTATTTCGAAGTGCGGAGGGTTAATATCGCAATCTATCGTCTCGCATTATATATACCGTGTCGTCTTTGTATGTGGCGCACAAGATGAGAGTTTAAATAGGATCATAATAATTCATAGTTTGGTAGCATTAGTTATTGATTTTTCGACCGGAACGATCGCCGATACAACGGTGCTTCGTGAGTAACGCTAGTCGTGGGAAGCTTTGGCATTTCCGGATGTAGGTTGATATAATAGGTGAGCCACTATAGAAGGGGAAAGAGAGAGAGAGAACGAGCGAAAGAGAGAAGATGCCAATTATGAACGGTGACACGTATTACGTGTCGACTGTACCGGGTGTACTTAACGTACTTCGGCGATCGGCGAAATAAATTCGCGATTTTACTTTACAGACGAAATTTCCACGGCAGTTTTAACGTAGCTCGCGTACACAAAGTGACGCACACACACACACACATACACACACACGGATAAAAATATATTCCTAAAATACTTTTAAATCTCACTTTTCAATTGAAACCTTAATTGAAATGAGTTTTATTGATCTTAATTAACGTTCGGCCAAAAATAAAACCGGCCACACACATGTAACTCTCGAAAGTCAACTATAGAGTTTAAAGCGTTTTGCCACGCAGAGCGCGTGGGTACGGATTGTTTCATCGCGGCGGGGGTTGGCGACTTAACGGCGGTGAAAACTAATTACCAATGTAAAAAGAGAGACGTCGCTCATTGCCCGTTGTCGGGCGCGCTGCAGCGAAAACGAGGATATCCTCGTTAGCATAATTTTTACACGCGACGGTCGCGCGGTAGGTACAGGTCGAGGAGAAACGGTCGCGTTCGCATTCCGGCGTTGTTGCCGAGAGTTGTTTCGCCACGTGAAGAAAAAAAAAAGAGGAATAATAATCGTCGACGTAATTAACTACCGCACTTAAACGCCGGGTGAATGTCAAGCAATTATTATCGGCGCGACCGATCGGACACGCAAGGTTGATGTACGCGACTCGCGCCCCGCGTCGCGCGCTCGCGCGATACGATAAAGCGTGTAACATGTACACCAGTCGAGGGAGAGTCCTGGGGAGAGAAACGAGGATGGATTTTGTTTTCATTTAGAGATCTCCACGGACGTCGGGCTCCGCGCATAACGCTACGGCGTAAATGGTCTCTTCTCCGCGCATACGTGGGAAAAATAAATTGTAATTTTTTTGCAAGAAACTTCCGTGGGGTCAATTTGTTTCTTTGTGCGAAGCGCGCAATTTGAAATAATCGTATAGTTTTAGTTTTTGGATTAAAAAAAACTGTGACATTTTTAATTCATTGTTGGAAAAAGAAATTGTTGAAGAAATCGTTGTTGCGCGAATAAAAGTTTTTTTTTTTTTTTTTTTTTTTTTCCTCATTCAACCGCGCGCGATTTCTTTCTCCGCGCTCATCTCTTGCGCGACGCGAGAAGAGAGAAGTCCCGTAAGTCTCCGCTATTATGAGGATAACTTCGAATATGACGACGCGACGAGATAAATTCGAAACGTTAGCGAGAGATCGCGCAGATTTCCCGACCACTTTTCTCTTCGTATCTCAGCGAGCTCAGCTGTTCTCGCGGTATGGGATCCCGAGGAAACAAAACGAAGAAAGAAAAAAAAAAAAAGAAAAAAATCGTTTTCGCGAGAGAGCCCGGCAATTTCTCGCGACGATGTGCGCGAGAGTCATTACTGGTGTGTGCCGAGGTCGGAAGAAGATATGGCCGGTCGTTTCACGAAGGCTCCGCCACCGTGTACCCGCAAATACCCCCGAGAGCGGTTCGACCGTGGGGGGCAAAAGCGGGGGTGTGTGTCGTAGGGTCGGTTGAGGGGGAGGGAAGAAGTGGTGGATCAAGAAGCATGAATGAAGCGGAATGCGTGCTGGCTATCGCACGGCCTATGTCAGCCTTTCGTGACCTCTCGCGCGACGGCGGTTCTCAACTCGCGTTTATACTACTAACTGTGCGTGTCGCGCTTTGCGTTATCTGTTTAGCGCGGCCTGTGCGTCATGCCCCCCTTTTAAACTTCGAACGGACCTTGTCCGCTTGAATTCCGTGCTATAATACACACGTGTGATGTGTACAACGGGTGTAAAAAAAAAAAAAGAGCGAAAGTACGGCAGCCTTGCGCCACGTAAATCTTGTTTTGATGAAGTTGTATCGCAATGAGTTGTGTAAAAAAAAAAAGAAAAATAATATCGTGTGTCTTTAAAAGACTCGAGAGAAAAGACAAATTTATACAAAATTATTATACGCGTTGTTGCATATATAAAAAGTTGTCATTATGGAATTATAAATATATAATTTAATTATATTCATTTAGCAGGGAAATATTTTATTTTCAGCTTACTGTTCTCTTTACCGCGCAGGTTAACATACGTAATAATAAAGTTATTTTCGTGCAAGTGTACGCAATATATTGTTACCGTGCACATCATGATAGTATTTACCCGTTGGCTCGGCGTCTTCTGATTTTGGCGAATTCGAGGAGAGAGGTCTAACAAGGGGCTATAAGAATTGCAGGTTACGGCGAAAATGAAAGGGGGTGGGATCGTAAACACATACAGAACGACAGATGGTACCCGGCGCTTGCACGTGCAAGGCCGTTCTCGTAATTTGTTACGGACCAAACTGGCCGTATCCCGCTTTATTTCGAACGTTTGCACGGAAAATTCTCGGTTCTTCGTGACAACAAAAAAAAAAAAAAAAAAGAGAGAGAAGCACAGAAAAAGGAAAAAAAACAGGTCCGGATGTGATCTGTGCGCGAGTTTGCGTTACTCGCGTAAAACGTTCCAGTTTCAGCGGCAGCAGCACAGCGCGCGCCTATATCGACCGACAGGATAATCCTCTCTCCCTCTTCCACCGGCTTCTGTATCGATATGTGCCTGAATTTTTCACGATCGAGCCAGGGGATATATTTTTGTAACGAGAAATCTCTTTCTCTCTTTGTCGACGAGATACCTTTCCCCCCCCCTCCCCTTTGCTCATCGCGAAGACGTCCAATATCCGCGTTTCCCGAACAGCGGGTCGAAATTATGCGAAAAATAATGCACCAAAGGAACGGAGTAGCTTGTGAGGGAGTAGCAGTTTCGACAGGACTTTTTGCGCGGGTCTCGCACGTTTTGAGAATAAAATACGTCGAAGAATTGTACAAAAGAAATTTATAACTTCTCTATAATTAGCAGCATGACATTTTCTAATTGTTACATCACTGTGTGTGATGCAAAAAGAGACGTGCCCTTTAAAGAAACGAATCTGCGAATAGTTCGCGTTTTCGCGGAGAGGGATTTGATTAACATTAAACTGCCCAACAAGAACTGGGATTACAGAGCAGAGCGTAAAAAAAAAAAAAAATAAGAAAAAAACTTTGCGGTAATTGGGCACGATTATGCGATGAAAGAGATCGGGAGATTTATTTCGTGCTCGCGGGACCACCCTGTATGCAGGCCACCCTGTATGCAGGCCATAGCTTCCTAACCGTCCGTACAGCCGCTTCTCCTCATGAGAGACTCGCGCGGTCAATCGATTCCCGACTCGGGCCGCGAGACGCAGACACGCAAATGAAGCGTCTAGCTGCGATGCATCACTGGGTCGTTCTCACCACTACCACCGTCGCCACCCACACTATCAGACCGGCGTACGTACATCGATTCGGTGCGTATGCACGCGAATAATGCTCGCGAGATCGCCGTGGAAGACCGCGCATGGAGAACCGCTGACTCGCGCGTGTTAATGAATATTTTTTTCATTCAACCGCGCCCTGGCCTACATTTCAAACGGAGCCGCACGGCGGCGAGTAGTCGGGACGGGAGTAGCTCTCCGCTTTCCGATACGCAGTGGCTCGTAAAAAAAACGGCAGAGGGTGGGGTGAGTGCACGGGTGGAAGGAGAAGGAGGATGAGGTGAGGGGTAGGATGAGGGGATCGCTCGGGAGGGAAAGAACGGGTCAAAGGGGATAGACAGCCCGCAAATTTGACCCGACCTGGTCGTGATTTTCTCGTTACCCCTGTTGTACTCCGTTTCCGTGTCTCTTTCCTCCATCCCCCTCATATTCTCCACTCCCTTCTTCCGCTCTCGTGGCCGGTCTCGATTTTCTTGCTGGTTTTGTTTCCTCCCCCGTATGTGCGTAATCTCCTTTCCCGGTTCGCCGCGTCTTTCGATAATGTATGCGCGTGTTAAAAGTCGAGAGGTTCGCGTGACCAGCATTTGCCCGCGAATGATTGGTTGGATAAGTTATTGTTTTCTCCCCTTTTGCCGAGAAAAGAGGGGAGTTCATTGTCTTGTTCGTTTCCTTCGTCAATGTGTTGACCTTTCAATTCTCCCTCGCCACTGTTATGGAGAATACCATGAGGTAATAAAAAAAAGGGGGGGACATGGACTTCGGAAATTCTCTCCCTTTTTCTCGAGTGGATTCCACGTATCGGGCGATCTTGTCCGCTGATTATTCGTGTCGCGCGATTACCTTGCTGGAAATTGCGTTTTAGTTATGCACGTGTTCAGATGTGTGTTTGCGTGTGCAACATTTTTCATGTCGCGTGAGATACGCAAATAGCCACGCAGCAGGCAGCACCGTTACAGACGAATAATTGATATGTAATTTATTATTTGATGGTTTTATGATTTAATTTGCTAAATATTTGGTATATATGTTATTTGTGCATAAAATGAGATGTTTAATGAATTTCTCCGCAAATTCATTTTTGTTTGATTTCACAAAACGAGATTTTGTAACGCAAAGCGCATTCGCGAAAATGTTGTTTCTTTTTTCCACGCACACACACACACATGATAATGCACTTGTCACGTGCCACGCGTCCGTGCGTTCTTAAATAAATATATAATGTACTTTCATAAAAAAAATTTTATATGTATATTTGGTATAATAATGTCTACTTTGCGAGGCGTAAAGAGCACGTAAACATTCTACTCGCTCACATACACTGTTGCTTGTTCCATTCATCTGTTTGTACACTCGTTCATTCATTCGTTGTCCATCACATGCTCGATCACGCATTCATCCTTCGAATCGCGATCCATGCATATAATTTCTCACTCGTTTATTTCATTAAATGTGAGAACACACGCAAATAATTTTAGCTACTATTTTTGATACGTATAATTTTTTGTTTATTTTCTAAATACTGTCCCAACGTCTCGAAATATATCGCACCATAAATCGTTGCACGTGAATATTTTACAATTGTAATATTTTAAACTTGTTTTTTCACGTACGTGTCTTTCCAATTGATTTACATCCGAAGAGATTTTTACTTTGGTCTGCTATTTAGGTGCTTAAAATTTAAATTAAAAAAAAAAAAAATAAAAAAATAACTAAAAAGAAGGATAGAATCGAAACAAGCGGATAAGCCGTGCAAACGAACGAAACTCGCAATCACGGTGCAGTCGCGCTAAAAATACTGCAAAACGAAGATGGTTCAAGAAGGCAACCGTTTCATATCAAGTGGACGGTGTTGAGCCGGTTTCTGCCACCTAACAGGGTCGTTAAAATGACAGTAATGTTTCAGCGAGTGCCAAAGCGGGACAGACGAGGAGTCATACGTCAAAATTAATGACCACTTCCGCCGCCATCCCGATTTACCGGCGCACAGAGCACTCTCTATCTCTCTAAGGGAGTTGTTAATTATCGACACTTCCGCACTCTCGCTCTTCGTTTAGCTTCCGCGAGATTTAGGTCTCGCGCCTCGCGCGTATCGTCTAATTCGATTATTCGACTTGCGGACTAAGGTTTTTTTCCGCGACGCCAGAAAAAAAAGCGAAATACGAGCGTTACAAAAATTTCGTTTTTTTTTAAATCGAATATTTTTATTATTTAAAAAAAAAAAGAAAACAACTGTCGTCGAAAATTGTCCGTGAAATTGTTTGAACCTGTTGCGTGTTAAAATTTTATTTACAATGTAACGGAATTTTGTGCGATTTCGAGAAAAATATTGGAACAAGAATCTTTTTAATTTGTTTTCGTGCGGATGAAAGAACTTTTAAGGTCTTTGCGAGAAAAAGAGAGAGAGAGAGAGACTTTCCTGACTTGATATTTTCCGCGAACAAATCGGTCAATGGCGAAAAAGCTTCGTTCCCGATTCACCTTCTCGCTTTACGGAGAAAAGCGAAGGGGTCTGTATACGAGCTGTGTGTGCAAAACTACTATCCATCTCTCGTAGCGGAATGTGTGTGGAAACAATCAATGTGCTGTTTTAACACGCATGCTTCCGCGAACGTATTGCAATTTTTCCGTCGTGATTCATCGGACGGACTACTTTTCACGGAAGAAGACACCGTCTGTGCCCCCTTTTCCGCGTGTAACGCAGCAATCATTGCAACCCCTCTCTGTGATCGTCACGATTCTTCCCTATTATTCGCGAAAGAGTATCATCTGAGTGCGCCAATTGAGGGAACTTGACACGGGAGAATCGAACATTGCATCGTACGATCTTTCCGCGGAAACAATCCGTCAAACGCGTCAAGAAAACCAAATGGTAAAAAAACATGTTTTCTACATTACGAGAAAATGAACGAGGAAATATCGTTATCAAAAAAAAAAAGATAATTAGTAAATAATTTTAAAAAGTTATACACAGAGGAATGTGTGAAAAGTAGCTTAACACGCGAGGAAAAAGGTTAAACCGCGCGCGTTTAAACGTATCTCCGGATAATATTACCGTATTATCCGACGGGGGAGTAATTTCAACAAAACCGATTTTTCTATTTGCGCAAGAGAGCAGCGCGCGCTCTGGCGATTTTAATTCATTTCGCGGCCACGCAACTACGTGAAATTTTTCTAATACTAATTACACGTCGCTCGCTCGTCGCGGCTTTAATGTCGACGAGTAAAAAGGAAAGAGGAAACGAAAAACGTTTTGAATAGCGAGCGATCATCTTCGCCAAAAGAAATTTCTCTGAACGAAAGAGATTCATTCGTCGTTTTCGTCTCGAATCTCTCTTGGATTATTGTTTCAAATTAGCGGCGTGTGTACGACAGCTAATTTTACGGCAATTGAAGCAACGGAATAAGAGAGAGAGAGAGAGAGAGAGAGAGAGAGAGAAAAAAAAACATGTCGCGCGGGGATGCGACCATAATCGGAGAAATCTCGGCGCATCGATCGGAGGAACATCTTGCGCCTATACCCAACCGACGGTCTCTAATTAATACACGCGAATCTAATTACCTAATGATAAACTTAACAGATAAACGTCAACACGAAGCAGTAAATACAAATATTGATCATTAACTAAACTTGCGGCTATGCGCGCATTGATCCCATTTCTCGCGGTGCGCATACAGAGCGCGGCCATTAAATTCTCGCTGCAATTACATGTGGTTTTCAAAACCCAATATTGAATAACGCATAACGCACATAATAAAACACGTGACATAAATATAAACGTGTACAATGCAAATAGTGCGTTACTTATTCAATTGAATGATAATCTTTCGTTGTTTCCCCCTTACGTACTTGTGTGTTACCTATGTATATATATATCTTACACGACTTTATTTATTTATCGTCGCTCTTGTATTTCTTATCGTCCGAAACTGAACGTAACAAGCTTCCTCTCGCTTTTATATAAGTTGGTATTTTAATTTCTTTAACATTTAAATAATTAACGAAACAGCTAAAAAGATTTTTAATATATTTTACACTTATTTTTTTCTTGTTAAAGTAAAAACTACTCGGAACATTTCTTGCAAATAGTTCGCGCTTTTCTGAAATCCGTCATTGTTCCGACGAGTTTGATTGTTCGATTGTTAATCGACAATTTTTATCTCGGCTGAGAGTCAATCAGATTTGAGATTGTTCTTGTCTCTGCTCGCGCGCATTGATCCGCTTGTCTCTTTTCCAGTGATCGGGAGGACGGGGACCGGCGGTGCGCCCCTTTACGGGCGCCTGGTGGCCGAGGAGCCCATGCCCTCTGCGGTATGCGGCGGGGGCGGTGCCGCGGGCGGCGGAGCTGCCGGCGGGGTTCCGCAGGAGACCCCCTCGGACATTCACGCCATGCAGGCCAGGATACCCCACAGGTTTCGCGATCCAGCGACGGCGCCCCTCAGGAAACTCAGCGTCGACCTCATCAAGACGTACAAACACATCAATGAGGTAAGGGTGTTCCCCGGCCGTTCCGACTTGTGCGCCCGCATGGTGCACACACACACACACATACACACACACGTGAAAGCCGACAAGTTTGAGCCGCGACGCAGCGAAGAATTTCGAGGATTTTAGATCGTTTCTCGAAAACGAGTGGATTAATATCGCGATGCCGCATTCGAGTCTTCTTGTTCTTCGAACAAGTCTCGATTTCTGGTCTCTCTTAGCTGCAATAATCTCATTAGAAACGACCCCGGAGAATCGTCGGGAATCGTTAGGACATGTGTGTTGTTGAGATACGGTGTGTTTATTGATTCTCCCGACATCGAGTACACTGCGATGATTTCAACGAGAACGACGCTCAAATAGAAGCTTATCGGTTTTTCAAGTCGTCATCGTGTTAATTTCTTCTTTTTTTTTATAAACAAGCTCTGCAAATTTTTAAAGAGAGTTCTGCGCTACGATAACTTTGAAAAAAAAAATGCGACACTTCATTGCCCGACAAACAGATTCCGAACTCTTATCTGCCGGAGCGCATCGAAACATCCGAAAATAAAGTTACCGGGTTACCCGGTGTGCATCGTTTATTTAGATACTCCCACGCGAAGACGCGATGGATTCGACGCGCATCTATATTTGGATTATGAGAAATTATACTCGACATTGGAACTTATCGGAGAAAAACACCATTACACGTGGAACTGATTGGGAGAGATGTGTTTTTTGTCATGTATCTCTGGCACACATTTATAGCATCTTCGATAACAAAAAGACGCAATTTGTTGACCGAAGCAAAGGAGAAATCCGAATTAATCCTAATCGTTAAAATGTAAGCAATGAACGTAAATCATTTTTAAATTATTATGGAGAGTAAAAAGATAAAACAAAATAATATGAAAAATATGTATAATGTAAACAATAATATATAATTTGACAAACGAGATGTAATAGCAAAATAAACGCGATTGTTACTTAGCAAAAGATAAAAGCGCAATCGAAACCTATCGAAAGCCCTCGATCTCTCGGCGACTGTCACAGCTGATTGGACAATTACAGCGTCACAGGTGACGTCAACGATAACGCGCAGCATGTGTGTTTCTGTCTTTCTCTCTCTTTCTCGAAAATGTTCGAGATAGAGGGGTGGGATCGCGAGTCGTCGGCAGGAAGTCGCGACGCCCACGCGCGAGAGAAGTGAAGAAATAAGTTCAGGAGGACGGGAGAATCCGCTACTGGGTGATGATTGTCCCAACATCGCGAACGGACGTGGGAAGAGACATCGCATACACAGGGCATCATCTCCGCTTGCCTTATACGCGAATCCGCCCATTACGTAGACGATTCCTTCCCCGACTATAT
>QVOB01002108.1:0-18580 GCA_014839585.1 Pseudomyrmex concolor | reverse complement strand
TAGAAAACAAGCAATAAAAACTTGTCAGTTTCTCATTGTCATTGCGCTCGGCATATTAACGCGCGGAAGAGACGTCAAAGCCGCGTCGGTGACATCCGCGAACTCTCGCACGAGAGACTCTGAATCATTCATTCGTTTCAGCGTCTGCTGCTTGCGACGACAACGCGCTCCGCCCGCTTCGGGCTTGTACTCGCGTGGCTTCTTTGCCCTTATATACATTCGCGATTAACATCGCGCACGAATATGCCGCGCGATACATCGTCGGAACGTAGGCGGAACACGATCGGTCTTTCTTTTTTTTTTTTTCCCGACGATGCGAGATTTAACGCGTGTCGCTCTCGTTGCGCTGGTCTCATCTTTCGCTCAATTTTTTATTAAAAACTCGAATTTGATTTCTTTTCACGTCCAAATTGAATTTTTATTCGGACGTTTGCCGCGCGAACGTTCTCTTCCGAGAGCGAAACTTGTTTCGCTGTGTTTTCTCGGAACAGCGCGCCGGCGGCCGTAAAAGAGCGCGTCCAATTGACACCCCCGACCGCTTATTTTCTAACCCTGGAAATACAAGGTATAGGCGTGCGAACGCGCGCAAGGTCGTGTGTATAGCAGCGCGGGCGTTTCTCGCTAAAAGACTCCGACTTTATTTCCTTCCGAGCGGCGCGCCGGAGGCGAATACACTCTCGCCCGGAATACCAACAATGCTTCTCTCGGGTCCGCGTAAGCCGGGCAAGGCTATCGATATGTGCCGATCGATTTAATACGATCGCGCGGTTGCGCAACGGGCGTACATTCACCCTTGAAGAGAGCGAAGCGCACTTGCCGATCGAAGGTGTCGAGCGATGTATCCTCTTCGAGATATATCGCGCGCGCGCGCGCGATTGTTTATTCAGGATATTCTCCCGAGTGTTATTGCCAACGCGCCGGCTCCCGTCGACGCGTCCGTATCGATATATTTACGGTCAATATGTGTCTCGCGCGATTTATTAATTGAAAAAAAGGAGAATATTAGAGGGGAGAAAAATCGCGAGGAGGGAGCTGTCGTTATTTATGATTTTAATCCAAGACAAGGATTCCACGTGCGGGCCTCCGATCGCGTTTGTCGATGAATATTAAGTGTCGTAACGCGTCGTTGCGCGCAGTCGAAAATATATGTAATCTCTACGGGCGAACGTGTAATTCGAATCTATAGACATTTGTTTCGTATACGTGTAATTATCCCGGCGGAATATAATGACGATAATCGCCGGGCATTTAACTCGAAGGCGCGGTGACTAATATTCATCCTCACCCACCCCCCGGTGGTGGTGATGTGAATTTTTGCGGTTCCGCGTGACATCGATTTATTTATCTCTCTGTCTCTCTCTCTCTCTCGCTCTCTCCTTGATATTTATCGCCTTCGAAGTAATCCCTCTCGCGGCTTAAGCTCTCGCGGTTTGTCGAATTTTTTATTTTTATTTTTTTTTATTTTCGAATATTTTTTGCACACGCAATAAAACGTTCGCACACGTGTGCGAACGTTTTTTTGTTTTGTTATTTCCGTCTCTCAAAGTCATTATGCGAGTGCGTAAATCGCAAACTGAGATATCTCGAAATTTTTTTAATTGAGATTTAATCGCGCAATCGATTCTCTTTCTCTCTCGGGAATCTATCCGCGATATTCGCCTCGTACAAGTCGTCGAAAATGCGGGAAACGGGTTTTTACTACTCTTCCAGTCTCGCCTATCGTTTTCTTTTTTTTTTTTTTCTACACACGCGCGCGTAATCAATATGGTCGCGCGCATTATCATAACGCGGTCAACGAACCTCTTTGCTCCCGAGAGTCTCTCACGATTTTCGAGAGAATCGTCGGAATAAACGATTCACGCGGTCATTCGTCCCTTCGTGAAAGTGCTGTGCGCTGTCAACTTTATACACACGTCCCTAAGAGAGCGAGGAGAGAGAGAGACGAGATTTTTTTCCTTTCTCTCGTTCTTTCCTCCGTTCGTCTCTCGAATCGATTCCACTCGGAATTCTAATGCCTCGGTATCTCGGCGGCTGTTGCTGCTGTTCTCCGCGCGCACGAGGAAGATTCTCTCCTTTCTAAGGTTCATTCGAGAGAAAGACATAGGATCTGTTTGGTCGTCGCGATCGCGAGCTGCAACCGCCGCCGCGGTGGCCGAAGGAGAATGCAAACGTGGGCGGGTAGTTTACATAGAACTTCAAACCGTTTCGAGATAGACCGTCTCTCGGCTCGCTCTCTCTCCCTCTCTCTCTCTCTCTCTCGTTCGATAGAGGGTAGTAATTCAAATCGACAGTAGCATCCGTTCGGTTTAAGGGGCTATCCGAGATACGGATCAGTGATTTATAACTGGCTGCCGTGGAATGCGTGCGCGACATGGCGATGCGTTCCTCTTTCTCTTCCCCAGACATCATCGATATTCATTATTGCGCCGTGTCTTTTACGCCGGAGGCGGAATCAGAATTGTCCGCGACAAAACTCCGTTCGGGATCGGTTTTATTGGCCGATTAAATCGGGCGCGAATTAATTGAATTAAATTCTCGAGTTGAGTCGTTCATTAATTAATTTTTCCGAAAGATGCGTCGGAGAATTCGAACGGAGATACAGGATCTCTCGAGACTCGGCGAAGGATATCGCGTCATCGTTACGCAACACACACATACACACACTCGGATCGTCTCTCGCGTAGATGTGGTGGCGTTTCAGAGAGACGAGAGGAGGAAGGGTAAAAGAGATCCTTTCTACGATCCTTCGGAATTATATCATCGCAGGGCTAAACTCGGAAACGTTGCGACCCCGACAACGATTGGTTCTTGGTTTCTTTTGGCTGCAATCTCCGAACCAGTCTTTCTCGCAGCCATTAGTCGTTTAGATTGTCCTTGGTGGTGGTGTATATCCAGGGCCAATCTCTCGTCGAACCCTCTTGCTCGCGCGCTGTGTGTGTTTGCTCACACGTCAGTTTCTCCAGAGGTTACTAAAGTCGAGTAGTCAAAACTGGTTGTGGGAAGACAATAAGGCGCGCTGTATAAGAGAAACCGCCTTGACGCCGCATTTGAGTGCGATCGAGCGTCCGAATCTCCTTGCGATTCCAGACATTCGTGCTTGAGAACAAAAAAAGATGTCTCGAATATTTTTACATCGGTGAGATTATAATTTTGTATTAAAAAAATCCAGCTACTTTTTTCCAATACATTTGAAGCGAAAAGAAAAATTTTTACTTATTGTGTTTATTTTTCACATTTATTGCAGTAATATAAAAAAAATAAAAATAAAAATATGTTGCGATATAAAAAAAAAATACAAACTTGTTCAAAAGCGACGTCCTATATCGAGGCATTTAGTTTCGCGGAAAATAAACTGGCACACCAGATATCTCCGCGCCGATAACTTTTAACCTTCGCGATTTTCTGCGCGACCCCGACGAGCCAGACGGGGAGAAGAGCGAGCGGGGGAGGCCGTGCGCAAACTTCCTCGCGTATTGTAACAATGCATCATCTTGTCGCGCTGGGAGGTTCGGTGCCTCAAGGCTGCCTCCTTCTGAACCTGCGCGACTCCGCGGAATACAATGGACGGCGTTTTCGAGGCGTAGCGTCGCCGGTTCAATGCTTACATTATGACCCATCCCCGTGGCAAGCCGCATGCAACGATACTTATCCTCCTCGCGAGGCTTTGTCTCTCGCACGACGATCGAAGAAGGACGGACGTGTGTGGGAAGAGAGGGGTGACGGAAATAAAAATTAGCCGCGCATTGAAACCTCGCCAGAAGTGGAGTCCGGATACGGATTATATCTTTCAATCCTTTGAATCCGTCAATGAACCCTTTCAAGCCTCTCCTCGAGGCTTCCTTTTGTGAATTTCTTCAACTCGCGCGTGTCGATTATTCTTCGCGTAAATGCGCGCCTTTCATGCTACTTCATCTTCGACGACTTGTTCCGCCGAAGCTTTAATGAAATCTACCGAAGGAGATTCTCGCGTGCGATATAAAAACTTTTTCACACAGGCTGATTAATTCCGTTTAATTCAATCTCTCTCGCATCTCCACTTTATTTCTTGGCACAATTTATTATTTTCAACATTTATCTCATCCTAACATTTTATGAATTGCGTTAATTCGCTTTTCCATCATTTTTTGCAATTAAAGAAATCGAAGTAAGACCGGAAGTAAAAAATCTCAATATTAAAACCGAATAAATACTCAATATTAAAATCAGACACTAACTTAGATTGACCCTCAATAAAATTTATAGATCTACAATTTAACTCAGCCAAGATACTCGTACTAATAAAAAAAATTACTGGAAATAAATTATATATTTCAATTTGTTAGTTTTTTAAATAAACAAAAATATTTCTCACAGATTCGCCGATAAATTCATTCGTTGCTTCGACCGCGAAGAGAGTCGCGCGACTAATCTTAACAGCACTCAGAGGAAGAGAAAAAAACCTTTCGAGCGAGATACATCTCGAGTGAACCGACGATGCTCTCTTCGTCCGCCGTCGTCGTGACTCCGAGATCAGACTCTCCTCGGCTCGGTGCAGCATCGTATAATACAACCGTGTATCTCTCTCGGGGTTGCGCGTCCGATGCGCGCCTTTATGTAACGCGGCGGCGTCGGGACACGTGGGCTCATTAGCCGCGGCATTTATCTGCCGGAAGACGATCGCCGTGTAAATTATCGGCGTGTGTGCAAGCTCTGTTCTCCGCGATCGGTCGACCAAAGGGATCGCGGACGGGATCGCGGGGAGGTCAATCGAGGTATGGGTCGGATTCTGATGGCGCTACGATGGAGCGTTTGACGATTTAATAAGCGAACGAACGCGCGCGTTTGCAACTTCCTCTCTTTCGATCGATATTTATCAGGAGACAAATCTCCGCCCGATCGCGTCGAGAAGATGATAATATTGCCGAAGTTTTCGATCGCCGTGTTTTTTTTTTTTTTTTTTTTTTTTTTTTTTTTTTTTCGACCAACAACCGCGAGAGAATAATTGTCGAGACACGGCGTGTGTTCGTTAGTATCTATCGTCGCAGCAAGGTGCCGATCTTTCTCCGCGCGCAATCAAGGTTCAACGTCCAAGCGGGAGCGTTTGCGGCGGCGGCGGCGGCGGCGAGCGAATGACAGGCGGGTGTGGATCGCCTTCGGGCGTTGATTATCGAGAACGTTGGGACGCGATCCTGTCGCCGGCGACGACGTCGTCCCGCGAACAGGATCGCGCGTCGATGAATCCCCCGCGATAAGCGCCGCCGGGTTGCAATTTGCATTGGCCGAATTACGCATACAAAAGCTCCGGGCCTCTGGGCCCGCGTAATACCTCACGAAGGATCTCGTGGAAAGTATCGCGTTGCGACGATCTCCATTTCGAAAAGTTGCGTCTCAGTGTGTATATAAACCGTCACTTATTTAATCTTTATCTCTCGCGCGAGATCGTGCAATCTCCTTTCTCTCCGAAATTAATTCGTTACGCTCTAAAGCCCTTCTCGCGTGCCCTGTCGTGTCGAGAGTTCGCTTCGAGATGCGATTTAATTGATATTAAACTTGATTTTATAATGTAATTTTTTTTTCTTATCGCGATGCGTCTCGCACACATTTCCGGGACAGACGTTCTGTGCGTTTTTCTTGTTTTTTTTGGGGGGGGGGAGGGGGGCTCGGCGCGCAAACGCTATGTTTGGACGTACTTTTGACACGCTTTCTTTCGCAACCGACCTTGTTAGTTACTGGCCGTGTACGAGAGACGCCGAGAGCGCAAGTAAATAGCGCTCATATAATGGCAATGAACTTTGCCAGAACGTGGAATACTTTTCCCATCTAATCTGAAACCGGTCCTCGCCGCGTGCTAGCGCGCGCGTATATACCTACACATATCGCGCGATGTATCGCTCGTTCGCGTATAGCGAATATTCGGACACATCGAATCGAGTTAACGAGATCGAGCATTCTTGATTCTATAAATTATGTATTAGCATATCCACTAAATATGGTAATTTACAACAGAGTGAAAGATAAAACTTTGTACACATCTTATCTGTTATATTTTATTTTTATTTCGTTTTTTTTTTTTACTATAGTTTTCAGTCGCATCAAAAACTGATCATTATCTGCTATATTTTATTGCCATTTTATTTACTATATTTTTTTATTTACTAGTTGTAACATTAAACTAATCGTTAATCGCGTCTCGTGATTATTCAATAATTTGTACACTTTATCCGCTACGTTTCATTGCTATTTTATTTCATATTTTTTTTTTTTACTACATTGTTTTATCTACTAGCTTTTAATTGCGCTAAAAAAAAAACTGTGATTGTCAGTCGCGCGCTCCGACGATTATTTAATAAGTTTCTCACGAGATTATTTCTCGAAGCTGACGCGCGCAAAGACTGACACGAAGGGTCAAGCCGCGGCGGCATCACGTACGCAAAAGAGAGACGTATCGCGGCGAGTATGGATGCAAAACCTTCGTTACTTTCGAATCCGCCGTCGAGTGATGTATGCTTCGACGGTTTTTTTTTTTTTTTTTTTTTTTTTTTTTCGCCATTACTCTTACGTATACGCGCGTATACGTTCATCGATACGTGCGTGCCGGGGGAATCGCTCGATGACTGATGACGATTGTCCGGCGCGACCGTGATCTTGTGATGCAGCCTTGAACGCGCGCATACGTTTCAGCCCATAACCCGCCTGGTGCGCGCGCGTGCACCGGGTAAAGAAAATAAATTCTTCCTTTCCCTCGCGCGAGAGAGGGACCGATACGTTGTACCGCGCCGTGTAATTGTTAAGAATCGCTCGCTGTATGCAAAACGTATATACGCGAGTATAAAATACACCGTTTCGGAACGGGAGAAAAGAAAAACGTCATCGCGGCGGTGAAATCGGCGTTCAAACGTGTTTTTCTCTCAACGAATTTGACTCGCCGAATCATAATTGCGCTCGCAAGTCGGACTCGCCGTCGCGTAAAATTAGTTTGTAACCAAAGTCGGAGAAGAACGCGAGCTGCTCGATTATCAACGCTCTCTCTCTCTCTCTCTCTCCGTGTGTATTTCTTTTTTCCGCGCCGCTGAATTCCGGTAGCCGCGAAAATGATTTATCATCGCTCGTATTTCGTGCGCGCTGTATTATTTATGCGATTATACGCGCGCGGCGTGTCGCGCGCTAATCCGCGAATGAATATTGCCCACTGTCATCCGCGTTTCAAGGAAATTATCTCCTCTGCGCGCGGAGGAAAACCCAGATCGTCTTTTCTCGCGAATATCTTCTTCTCGCAATTCTCTCGTGTCGATTATTTCTTCGCAACATCGTCATCACGCGTCTGTAGAAATTTTCTCGTCTCGAATCTACACACAAATCAAAAGTCGCGAGGCCGTTTCGTTACACTTTTCGTGAGCGAGGTGAAAAGAATCCTCCGCGTCCTCGGGGACGGGGCGAGAAAGATACACCGCGAATCGTGATGTCCCGCTGATGCACGAGCGTCGATAACACGCCGCGCGCCTTTCTCCGCGATATCCGCCGCGCGTGGAGATCGCACCGAGGGATCGTTTTACATTGGCGAGCGCGAGGGGAGAGCGGGGGGGGGCTGAAGGAAACGAGGTCGATGATCTCGATCGCGACCTCTTTTTGTGCGCGCGCGAGATGGGTGCTGCTTGCAAAAAGCGGGAGGGAAGATCCCTCCTTCGAGAGATTCTTCGGGATAAAGTCGAGAGGCGAAGCCGAGAGGCGCGCGAAGATGAATTTCGCTTCCCGGGACGGTGGATGCGGAAATAACGCGTCAATTACTCCGGAGAGCGAGCGAGCGAGAGAAAGAAAGAGAGAGAGAGGGTGTTGCGCACCTTAAATCACGAGCGTGTACATTAATTCCGGATAGTCGCAATTTATATGATTTATATTCAATCACCCGCGCCCTCGGGCGCTCGTACGTTATTCGCGCGAATTTTTCGAAGGGAGAGAAACCCGGCGCGGGGATTATATTCGCGGCTACTTATACACGCGCGCGCGATTCGTTAGGGTGTATATTCGGAGGCGCGAACACGTGAGACACACGTTGAACGTGTGTGTGCGCGCGCGTTGTCTACTATATATTATCCATCTTATTTTACAGATATAACAAGCGCACTATTCTATCGCGCGCGCGGGCGGTTTGCGCGCGCAATTGAAGAGAGCGGAAAATTAATCATCCGAGTTTCCCTTATCTCGCGCCGTTTGCGTTTTAATCGACGTGTCCATTTTCTAAACGCGGTTTATTTTTCAAACGGGGAAATTTAATTGTGGAATATTTTTGTCGTCAGTTAACGTCAAATAACGCTGTTAAATTTATATCAGTTGCGATTTTTTATCACAAATAAATGTGTCATTATGTTAACTGGAGAAAATTAAAAAATTCACTGCGAAAATGTCTTGGTCAGGAATCGAATCCCAATTTTTCGCATTCTGTACGCTTTTCTAATTTTCCAAGGCACCAAGTCAATTTTTCGCAATATTTAAATGTGTAATTTCACGAAACAACGCATTTTTCAATCGTGAATTGATTTGCAAAATAAATGAATTTTCCTTCTCTTCCGTCGAGCGACATTACGAGATCGCCGGAATTTTGTAACATCGCGCGTTGCATCTCGCGGATATTACCTGCGGTAATTCCTCCTTTCCTCATCGGGCGATATGTATCGCCGCGTTCCAAGATCCAGGAAACGTTTCGGAGCGGACTCGGCTTTTTTTTTTTTTACGCGTGTCGATCCGCGACCGTCCGCGTTCCATTGTTGTCTCTAGAATCTGCATACGATTTAATGGAACATCCGAGGAGCTTCCCATTGTAACGCGTCCCTGAAAGTCTTACATAACCCGATCTGGCGGCGCGGCAAGATAGCATCTTGCGCCCGTATGTATGGTACGCGCTAGAGACGTTTGATCCGACGATACATACCGGAAGGGGATTTCTTCGCCGGGCGATATACGGGCGCGCGTAATCGCGGCAATCCCCGAGGTTTCGTCATCGAAAAGAAAAACAACGTGCGATCGAGACTCGTTAGTCGATCGCGGATTTTCTCGCGAAAATTGACACAAGTCGCCGAAATAAAAAAAAAAAAAAAATTGTTACGCGGACTTTTGAAAGATCCAAAGCGAACAATTTCCCGCGCGAAATCGGTCACGTTTTCCGCAAAGTCCGGGTTATTGTTCCGCGCAACATCCATCCGTCGCAATCATCCGAAAGTGTGCATCTTCCGTTTGCGAATCGGCGATTTAATAGAACGCATCTCTCGTTACGCAACTCCGAGCGATACGATCTTCGACGTTGTTGTACGCGTAATCGCGTGTGCCAGGCGCTACCTGGGATTAATCGCGCGTGTGTGTGTGTGTGTTCGCGCCGCGAATGATTTATGCGCAATAGCGCGCGGGGGGGGAACGACCGTGACCGCCGCGCGATCGAGAGATCCAAAGGGGGAAGATCACGGTCCAGGAAGCGGCGACTTTCGTTCCGTCGTCACCTTTGAATTTCGCTAATCGCTCGCGCGCATCGCCGTCAATCACACCCGTAATACGTGTGACTCGGCGATTATAATCGTTTAACACGCGTGTGCGGCGCTTCCTCCGACGAAATTACAGGGGGATGACTGGGAATTAAATTAATTAACTGAAGGATGTTTCAGCTCGCGAGTGTTTTTTTTTTCTTTTACGTAACAAGCGTTTTCGCCTTGAGAAACTCGATGTTTTCTCATCTCTCTCTCTCTCTTTTTCTCGGAGAAGACGTGTTATGATGTTTGCGCGCGTCTCTTTGGTTTCAATTGAATGAAACGCGATTACACGGTGTGTTTGTTATTTAAAGAAGAGCGCGCGGTTTCTATTTGCACGGTATCTCGCGAGCGAACTTTATTTATGGACTTTTAACACACACGCGGGTTAAACTTCGCCTTACGTAACCGGACTTCTTAGACGAGAGTATTTACAGTCGGTTCGAACGTGATCCACGACGCGCCTCGAATCACATACCCGCGCATTGAGTCTCTTCCGATAGGCGGCGGATTTATTTCGCTCATCCGAATCTGAATCTTGGGATTCTTAATTAAAATTAATTACCTAGAGAGAAAAAATTATATAACCGTAAAAACTCCAGCGTTTAAAATCGAAGAGCCTCTCGAACAAAACGCTTGGACAAGCGCTTGATTTGCAAACTTGAAAGAGTCGAGAAACCTTTTGCACAGTCACGGGTTTCGTGCGGTCGATGATCACCACATCTCTCTCTCTCTCTCTCACTCTCTCGGGACGGTGATCCGTTACATAATTATCGCGGGAACACGCGTGCTCAGTGACCGGAGTGTCCTCCGCGTGTATATACTCTGCGGATCGTCGACGGAAACGGATGCACGCTTCACAAAAGACGCGCACGACTCGTTCGCAGACTCGATACAGGGTGTCTGAAAAATCCTGACACACAGCCGAAGAGTGTGAGGATAGATTGGGAAACAATCTGAAAAGTCATTTGACATTTTGCAAAATTCGCGATATTTAATTAACAACTCAATAAATATTGCGAATTTTGCAAAAAACGGCAAGTGACTTTTCAGTTTTGGATTATTGGCTCAATCTATCTTCAAACTTTGGCTGTGTCAAAAGTTTTCAGTCACTCTGTATACACGAGTCCGTATCGTATGCTCGTCTGAAAAAACCTCAGTTGTACAAGAAACGTATTGAATCATTGCATCTCGAATCTTCTCGTGCCTGTTACATAATTATATAAATACGAGAGAACGACACGAGAAGAGATTTTTATCTCGTGCGAATTTCTCTGACAATTGATATTTGTGTTTTATTTAAAATATATATATATACAGTATTTAGAATATTGTTCGCAAACGAGACTTTGGGAACAATTTGATTTAATTATTGAGAATAATTAAATTGCAAATGAGTTAAAAACATTAAAGTGATAAAATATTGTTTAGATAATTTTTGAATCGCTTTAAGATACACCGAAAAAAGAATTGGGAGAGAAATACTGTGCCGCGTCGACAAAAAAAAATCGTAATCGCGAACGCACATCTTTCTCTCTCTCTCTCTCTCTCTCTAGGCTACTTTGTAAAGAACACAAAAACGGACAGCTGTCCGGCGTGTGTTTTGTTTGATTATTTATTGTACGCGCTATCGATCGGACGCAGAAGATAATGATGCGCGACGCGGCTTGTCGATCAATCTCTGCGAATCGGACGTTATGTTGTATCATTTCGGATGATTCCGAGTTCATGACCGACAAGACCTAGAGATTGAAATTCCGAGAAACGTCCTTGAAGGAACGTCTAGTCCTCTATCGTAATCGATGCGTTAAAAGGAATCGTCGATTATCTCGATTGAAGGATCGTAAAAAGGTTTCGTTAATAAAAAAACATTTTTTTTTTTCACATGGACTTGTTTGAGTGGAGAGACCTATACGTCATCTTGCGTAAATCGGTACGACTTTTTACTCGGAGGTCACCAGTCCAAGTTTGTGCGAACATCGCTTGACTTCAATTACGTTTTTTTTTTTCGACGTGGCGATGAGACTGTTCTCACGCGGCGATTCGCAAACGGCTCGTTTGATCGTTTCGCGCGTTTGTTGCGTAACTTCGCAATTATCGATTTTCGAGGAATTGCCGGTTGATTATCGAAATTTGTTAGTCACCAATCAGCGATCTTCGCAATGACGAAGTGTCGTTTGCGTCTAATAACGACAATAAATCCACAGGCAGAGGCAATTATCGTCGTAATGACTAAGCGAGTACGTTAGAGATGCGTGCTTGCGTGCTCGGTCGTATCAATCGTCTTTTTCCCGATGCCGATTCCGGCTCATTTAATTTGCGCGGAATGAGCGAGCGATTTTTCGGAGCGCGATTCGTCTTTCAAAGAGATTTAATGAACGATCCATTATGTCGATCAAAGCCGACAATAACGATTATTGTTGTTGCGAGAGAAGTGTCGCTCGCGGCGAGACACAAATGCTCGGAACGCGAGAGATGAGCGATCGACCGATCGAAAATTTCGGTTCCCGCGCGTCTTTCGACGCGAGTGTATGTTGTGACGGTGTGTCCGTACGTACGTACATAAAATCCGGTTTTACGGATCAGAGGACGACTCTCTCGCGCCAGATGATATCTGACTGGCTTTAAATAATGGGACCTTGCTGCGAGCGAGTTCGACGTTCCACATCGCGAGAGTCCGTAATCAGTTACCCGCGTGTATACACATCCGACCCGGCGCGAGTAACATGTTCCCGAAGACGAACGACTCTCCCACCTGGTGTGCGTGAAACAACAGAATCGAGCGAAAAAGCGAAAAAAAAAAAAAAACTTTTATTTGTACGTATGTATTTCACTCGATACTTTGAGATACTTTTCTTTATTTATTCTTATTTTATTTCATTCTTGATTTTTATTTGAGATATTTTTATCTTTTTAGTTTCTTTATCATTTTTTATTTGATTTTTTGAAATGCTTTTCTTTATTTATCCGATGTATCTTACGTACTATTTCGCGATCGCGTGAGTTCGAAATGTCGCTCCCGTTCTCGTCTTCATCGTCAAAAATATTGCGCGCAACGTATTTCCCGCGGCGTGTTGCGAAAAGAAATGCGCGGAACTCGTTAACCGTCAATTCACACTAGCTCCCGCTCTCTCGGGAATAAATTTCAATTTGCGAGAGGGTGCTGAGATATCGACGATCCATTGTGCAAGAGAGAGAGAGAAAGACACGTAGGGAAGAGGCGCGCGTCCCTGCCGAGCGAGGTGACTAATTGTCGCCTCGCTGTCATCCCCGCAACGCAATTTGCAGTCGCATGCGGCGGGCGAAGAGTGCGTGCAGCTCTCGCGAGAAGGTCCCTTGCCCGCGCAGTGGATCCATTGATCACACCGGGATTAAAGGGGGATTTGTCGTCGCGTGGTAGCGGAAGCGTGGGCGGGAAACAATCCTTTTTGTCGTGTCGCGCGTTTCCATCTCCTCTCTCTCTCTCTCTCTCGGGGTAGGAAGAGACAAACCGAACACGCGCGGTATCTTCTCGCTGGTGACTTCCTGCTTCTTATCTCGAAAGAAGCAGACAATCCGCGAATTCTCTTCTTCCCGGATTCCTAATAATCCCGCGACTCAATTGTCGTCAAATTGTCGGAACGCGATGGACGTCAAACGTGGTTACGTAAACACGCGGATTGCGGAAAATATTCGCGATGAGAAAACAATAACGGCTTCTGCTGTGTGTTCGAGTGAAATTCATTCAGGTTTGTGCGCGGAAGATTCGAGTTTGATTCCTGACCCCGAGTGTCTTTTTCGCAAAAGAGATTTTTATAAGAAAATAAATAATATTTCCCTATCGTTTTCGCAAATTGCACATTGACAAAACGTTATGATTTAAATCGAACGAAAGTTCCGGCTGTGGAAAAATGCGCGGCAAGTGAGAGATCCGGGATTTTCTCTCATTTCTCAATCTCGCGAAGATCTCGAGGAGGGGCTTTCATTTCCGCTTTTACCTGTCCCGATTTTCTCGGTTCGCGAGAACTCTCGAACGAACCCGCGTATATAGGTACTGTTACACGCTCGTTGCGGCGATTACGCGAGGATACGCTTTAGTGATCGCTGCCGTTTTCGCGTAACGTGCCCTCGCGGGCACGTGTCGGTGCTCCGAAAAATCATTCGCTAGCTAAAATCACATCTGGCGTAACAAAACGGAGTTGTCAGTTACACAATTTGTTATACCGCAATAAAGTACATTTACTATTAGCGCGATTCCATATATTTTACCGGTTAAATTGTCGGGAGATATTTCGCATATTACGAGGGTTACAATCGCTGAACTAAATTTGCGCGATTGCATGTATAATATAACGTTTCGTTATTTATCTGCGCGGGGCACGTTTGAAGTGCCAACCGATCGTGACTTTGCTCTCCGTCCTTCTCTCTGTCTTTTTCACATCTTCGATCTGAGGAGACCGAAAGCCCCCTCGGGTGCATCGTAATATTGAGCCATTGCGCGAGTCCGCGTGACATCGAGAGATCATCGTCGGGGCCAAGGCTCGGTGAAGTGAGCAAAGCTCCGCTCAGATAATATTCATAGATACAAAAGCAAAGCCGGAGGGGTTATCTTCGACACGGCGCGAATCTAAAAAAAAATCCGGTCAACAAAAAGCGACTCCCTCGAAACGGGACATATAAATCGCAAGGGCTCGAGAAAGAGAGACCGAGAAAAAGAGCAGTTCTATCATTGGAGGAACCACCTCGCGAAGTGGAATAACACAGCATT
Organism: Pseudomyrmex concolor; assembly: GCA_014839585.1. NCBI lineage: Eukaryota > Metazoa > Arthropoda > Insecta > Hymenoptera > Formicidae > Pseudomyrmex > Pseudomyrmex concolor. The sequence goes on along the minus strand of QVOB01002108.1, from coordinate 4,342 downwards.
GAAACGGGTTCTGTGTGAGCTCCGTTCTTCAAGAGATGCTCCGCAGAAGAAATACACAAAAGATCGCTTTACATCGTCTATATGTTTCTCCTTGAGATCGCAACTCGATGTGACATCCGGGAGAAAAATAAAATACTCTCTTCGACGATAATTGTTGTCTTAATTGTTGTTTAAATTATTACTTAATTATTTATTATTTAATTAATTTCATTGTTATTTAATTTATTAATTATTTTCCCGACTCTTCGAGGAAAAAAAACTGTGCGTTGGAAGCCGCTCATTGGAAGATACTGATTTTCTCACCGCGCGCATTAATTGCGCACGCGATATCGCTTTGCGATTGTTACGTGTTTATGCAAACGATGACTACGGGCGAGAAGTATTTATTCGCGCGCGATCACGCGCACGGCGTTTCGGAAGATGGCGGAGAAACGACGACGTACGTTACGCGCGTTTACATAATGGCGTCAGTAATAGAGACACATTTGCCACATAGACCGCTGCATTAACAGACATTATGACACCTCGGCGTGTTTCCGCGCTAACGAGGCTGCCCTAGAGAGAGAGATGCGCTTCTCTCGTGCGCGGCCTCGCCCGCAGCTTCTGCGCTTATTAAGAGCTGAGTGTACTTGTCGGCTTTATTGCTTTGTTTAGCGCGCGCGCAATTTTTACCAATCAACAGACGTAATAAGCGAGAAGTAATAATGACCATTTGTGGCAGGTGCGATTCAGGTTGTTTCCGACCTTAAAACTTAATCCCAAGGCCGTTGCAAAGAATATTCTTAACGTTCCATATTTCTTACAAAAATGGACTTTGTAATTAAAATATTTTCATGGATAATTAGTTTAAAACTATGTTAAAGAAACTCTTGCGAGGACATTATTTAAAACTGTGTTGAAAAACAATTCTCTTGAGAGGAAAATGGAAAAAAAACATCCTGCATAAAAAAAAAAAAAGATTGTCTTGTGACTAAGTTGCGAGGTATGCCATTCTGTGAAACACACGCAGAAGCTGAAAGCTTCGCGCGAATTACGAGAAACACGTCGATTACACGCCACACGTGTGTGTGGCTACTAATATCGCATTATATTTTATCGCTCTCGCCGATCGAGGCACGAACGCGCGTCGTGCTCTAAACACGCTCTGCGGTTTCGCGGAATCGTGTAATACGTGATGATGATTCTCTCTCCCCCGTTCTCTCAAAGGCATCACCACCAAAGGCGATCGCAATCTGTGGAAAATCGCTATGTATTCGCGGCGATACAAACAAACAAACAAAAAAAAAAAAACAAGAGCGACGTGCGGAGGAGAATCGAACTGTACTTTTCGAAAGTGGGACAAGCGAAACCGGGACCCATGCGCGCATCTCTCACGTCGAATCTGGAGCCGGCGGGGATCCTCCGGCGACGTGACACATCTCGCAGTCATCTCACGTGTGCGTTCCCGCATTGTAGTTCACTCGGCCAGGCGGCCGACTGACGACCGTCAAGGGAAGGGCCCCCCTCCTCCTTCCAGGAACAAGAACAGAAGCGCAACACTGACCTTCCGCGCAGGACACGCGTCCACATAAAATATTACGACGCGGTCACGTCGTCCGCGACGATAATAATTCGCGGACTCTCGCGACGCCTCTCTTCCATCCATCTCCGCTAATTTCTCCGGTGACTCGTTTTTTGATTTACAATCCGAGAACCCGGGCGTATCTTTGCGACAAAAAAAAAATTGCACTTTTCTCCATAAACACGTAATTACGGTTGTTGAATTGTTTGTTACACGCTGTTTTCGGGGGTTCCGCGATCCTTATCTGGCGGCGATAAACAAGAATATTTTTTTTACAGCTTGTTTATTTATTTATTTAATTTTTTTTTTGTCTTCAACGCGTTCTCGAAAATCTCGCGCGGGAGGTTCGTCGCGATTTCGAGATTAGACGGTCCTCATTATTCAGAAACCGAAGTTGGGACGCTCGTGTGTATTCACAAGCGAGATATTCTTCGGTTATGTGTGTGTTCTTCGATTTGGAATATCTTGAAACGACGCGTCTCTCTAAGAGATGTTGAATTGGTTTCGCTGCGCGTCTCTCGATGAGAAGATAAACCTTTTTTTTCAACGACTCTTTTCAACAAAAGCACACACACCGACTGAATAAAAAACCGTATCTAAAAAATTCGCATATAAAATGTACTTTATTTAAAAATTATTGTTCTCTTCTATGCAAAGTGTCTTGAAAATTTTTCCACACATTAAAGCGATATGCGAGATGTAAGCCGTACGTTAGACTCACGGTCACAAATAATCGCGCAAATCCCTATAGAATTCTATAGAAAGCCTTTCTATAGAAAGTTTCATTTCGAATAAAAATAAAAATACTCGGGCAGAATGACGACGCGAATGAAAACCAAGAGCCGATTCCTCCCGAGAGGCCGAACCCCATCGTGTGTCTTCGCGATAATCCTCGGATGCGCAAAGGACATGTTGGAGACTCCCGAAATCATCCCGTTGCGGATTATAGCGTATTGATCGCTCTAACGAGCTGACAAGTTGCTCCTTCGTCGCTGTAAATTCAGCTCGTTGCCAGAGTTTTTTGCTCCCCCGAGGGAGCTCCTTTCTGGATGAGGGAGGACGCAACGAGAGAGGATAAATTCGCGACGCACGCGCGGCATATCCTCGATTCCCGCGCGCGGACGAGCTCTTACATAGGTATAATGATGCCCGCGTGCGGAACATGCTTGCACGTTGGAGATTACACAGCGCGCGCATTCTGCAGCGGGCGTTTTACATCGCGGACGAATTTCCGAAGCAAAGCGAAACGCCCATTATCCGCACGATAGGGTTGTCGGCGGCGATCGCGCCACGAGAAAACCAGAAATTCTCTCGAGCGCCGTTCGAAAAATATCGCTCGAAGAAGATTGCGCATTAGGACGTTCAATATTTTTTTTAAGATTTTTCGATCGAAAGTTTTTCTTCTCAATGGAACAAAATATTTTGTTAGAAAATTTTTAATCTCAGAAGCTCGACGCTGAAAAAGTGAACGTTCCGGTGTAAGAATCTTGTAACAAAGTGGACCGGCGATGGGATGGGACGTGACGTTTGTAAATCATTTCTTTTTGCAGAGAACAAAAAAAAAACAACTCGGACAACAGGACGTACCTACATACTTGAATTTTACAAGCGCGACAGAGATATTGTTTTTGCAAACGCGTGACGGATGATTACCGGTGGAACGAATCCTCGTTGGAGGAGAGAGAGAGAGAGAGAGAGAGAGAGGTAGAGAGAGGAGGTAACGGTACCGGATTCTCTCTCGTATATCCCAAACCGGCCGCGAGCTGAGAGAATCACCGTTACTTTTTAAACAAGTTCGCGCGAATTTCTTTCCCGAGCGAGCGCGGACGACGTATACCTACAATCGAGAACTCAATTAGAGCTCGCGTTGCAACGAGAAGAGAGGCGGGAGGTCGATGCGTTCTTCCGGTTTTCACACAGCGTAGAGAACTTCCGACGCGATTGGCGAGCGCACGCTTTTTTTTTTTTTTTTATTCTTTTCGCGAAGAAAGAAAATTTTCATTCCTTCCCCCCGTCGCCGCCGGGGAGAACCGTGCCGGAACGAACCGGAACTTTAATAATCGCGCCTGTTACGCGCCATGTCATTGTTCCGCATGCGGAATCAATTAGCATTTTAGAAAACGCGCGCGCGATGTTATTTATTTACATTTTGTTGAGATGCGCGTACGTTCTTTCTTAGACGCGCGCGCGCGCGTTGTCCAGATAACATCTGCCCGGCGGCGCTAAATGCTCTCACAAACAACAACGTAATGAAGTCCGCGAGTTAAATTATATCTTCATTTTCCTTCCTCCTTTCCTTTCGGACTAATGAGGTAATTGCGCGGAGAGTAACTATTCTAATTATTTTACGTAATAAAGTCCGAGAGAGAGAGCGGAAAGGACGGGACCGAAGTATAACCGACGATGGTATTTTTTCTTCTTGTTCGCAGACGCGCCGCTCGGAGATGCGCATCGTCGGGCGCGCACGTCCTCCTCGCACGCGGAGCTGTCGAAGGCTAAGCGCGAGCAGACGCTGCGCAACTTGCTCGCCCGAAGACGACAGGTCCTGAATCAACGTGCGCACGAGTCGTCATCGCCTCGAATCGCGTCGAGTCGCGCGCCTCGACCCGTGGGCGACGCCGCGTCCAAGGATCCTCCGGACATCCTCGAGACCCAGGAGACCAGACACAACGTCTACGTGACGAGCGCGCGAACGGAAACGACGACGGGAGATGAGAAAACTTCGCCGAGGAAGTCGGTAGAGAAAATCATCGCGGAAACGGAATCGCAGACCCCGAGGAC
>QVOB01002106.1:0-14228 GCA_014839585.1 Pseudomyrmex concolor | reverse complement strand
TTTTTGTTCACCGTAAAAGCAGAATGAAAAATTTTTCTAGCGATGACAAGAATATTTAGAAAGAAGTTGCAAGAATGATTAAGTAAACCGCCACGTTCACCCGTTGTTCCGGGTTTATAAAATCAAGTTTATTCGCTCACTCTCTCTCTCTTTCTCTCTTCATTAATTCCGCTCTTATTCCTCGCACCTCCGAAGTTCGGCCATCTTCTTTCTTAACTTCCGGCTCCTCTTTTTGTTGCAGGTTACTCCGCGGCAGCGCTCCTTGCGATCTTTTTTTGCATCCCGTTTGCGCTCAGGGTTCTCATTCACAAAGAGAATGGCGGGTGGAGCAGTTGGCTGCAAGCCTTCTATCACGCTCACCTCGAACTATTTCTCGGGAACGGATGCCTGGGTACGACGAGAAAACGCATTTTGCCGAAAATTCCGCTACAGAATTCCGGAAACTTTCGTCCCGCTGAAAGTTAAACCGCTCTTCTCTTTCCCCTCATTCGTGATTTCTCTCATTAACAGATCTCTCTTCCCGTTATCGCGAACGCTGAAGCGATCCTTGGAAATAAATTTATCGCGTTATCACGGCTTCTCCTTAAACGCAAAAGAAACAGAAGATGCTTGTTGGAACTTTCTTTGCGACAGAGAACTTTTGCTCTTTCTCCTATCTCGCAGCTCTTATAAGTTACAGCGATGATAGCGATTAGAAGTTTACGATGCGGTTCAAAGAGGAGCATCGAGAAAAATAGGACGCGAACATTAATCTATTTTTCGCATAAAACAACTTTTGATCAACTTTTGCAAAATCAAATAATAAAAAAATTTTCCAGTTAATAATCTATGGACATAAAAAGTTTTCGCGAATTATGCATATTAAACGCACCGGGGAGGTGACGCGCAAGAGCTTTCAGAAGCGATAGCATTGTATTCGAGAGATATAGAGGTTAATTGTATGCAATAGGAGTCGGAGTAATGATGCTTCTGGCATTGACAGTGGAGCGTTATGTAAGCGTCTGTCATCCCGGACATACGCGACCACTATGCGGACCCCCTCACTTGACGGTAGTGCTCATCCCCTTGGCTACATTTCTCGTTTATCTGCCGAGTGTATTTCGAGGTGAAATTACGACTTGCCTCCTGGAACCCGGTGGCCCGCTAATCTACCAGAAGAGAGAAAATCAGTCGTTTCTCAACTCGTGGTACTATCAGGTAATTTTTCTACGTTTTTCTCTGCAATTGCTCTGTTCTATTTTCTGCGGCCAAAGAGGAAAATCAAATGCCGCATTTAACTTCGCATTTTAATTTGATGACTTGAAGCACGAATATGTGTTTCAGGTGTACAAAGTGGTGCTTGAGGTGGTTTTTAAAGTCGCGCCGACGATCTTTCTCGCTGGCTTCAACTTGAGAATAATGATAGTGTACAGAAGGTCCTGCGAACGACGTCGCAGAATGACATTATCGAGAACCGTCAGCAACGACGAAGATCCCAGAACTTTCGCCGAAGAGCGAAGGCTCATTCTGCTTTTGGGTAGTACCAGCATCCTGTTCCTAGTCTGTGTCAGCCCTATGGTTATTCTGAACGTCACTCTCAGCGAGAAAAATCTCAGCAATTATCCTTATCAGGTAACGAAGTTCTTGCTGAAATACTTCGATCATATTGTATGTGATCAATACATTATTCCATTCGTTTTCAAATATATTGTCGGAACCATGAATATTTATTTTCGCTTACACAATTTAACGTTTAATCAATAACTAGGAACTTTTAATTTAATATAACTCTGTTTCCCAACTTCGTTTATTATCTCGAAAGAAAGATAATCAGAGAATTTACTTTGTCTTGCTCGCTTCTTGAATAATTCAATTCCAGTACAATTCTCTTTTTTTTTCTTCTTTTCTCTTTCCTTTCTCCCTCTCTTTTTCCTTTCTCTAATTCACTTCGTCAATTATAAATTGTGAATTATCCGTCTATTATAATTCATCGTCTTCGGTTGCAGGTGTTTCGCGCGTTGGCCAATTTACTGGAAGTGATCAATTACTCGATCACATTTTACATTTATTGCCTCTTTTCCGAAGACTTTCGAAACACGCTGATTCGCACCCTGCAGTGGCCGTGGATCAGGAGCATGCGGAACGGCGGGCGGCTACCTATGAATCGTTCTCCGATACCGAAACCGACAACAACGACAACGACAACTCCGCCGACCACCGCGGTCGCGACCCCTGGACATCTGGCTCGTGCTAGCGTTTAACACAGATTTTTTGCCATCGATCCTGCCATTCACGGTTCGGCGGAACAAAAAGAAATACGCGAGAGAGATCAGCGTACCGTGAAACTGTAAATGTTGGAAACAATTCAATTGTATAAGAATTTAAAAACTGTGTGTAACATAGTCGAATATTCAAACAATATACAAGAAAAAAAACATTGATATTACGCAGACGTGTTGAATAATCTCGCTTCTGCGTACACTTGACTTGTGACAACGATATCGCGTACAAGCTCTCGAGAAATTCCTATTGAAATGATTAAATTAAACAATCGTTGTTTTTCCGACTGATAAAATAATTTATCAGTTTCTCCCCGGCTTCTTGCAATTCTCTCAATTCTTATAAGCTGATTTGCAACGGATGTGCCAACTATGTGTATATTCTGTACATCGGCAAACTTGGGAATAGTTGCAGACTAACCGGAATACAACCGTATTCGCGAAACATTCCTGCGCACTATGGCTAAAGTCGGGCGTGTCTGCTATACTACGTGGTTGCTATATTTGAACATCTGACTATTTCGGAGATCAAATCGACCGATTAAATTAAGTCTGATATCCAAGCATCTCTTTCTCTCTCTCTCTTTCTCTCTCTGTATGTATATGTATTGTATATTTCTACATCGAATAATGCATAATTTGACTTGCTTAGATATCGCACGGAACGCTAAAATACTCGGACGAGTTGTTGCGAGAGACAACGAGCAAAGTACATAAAGGCAAGGGTTTCGTGTAAGCTGTTCTCGGTAGTCCCATGAGGCTCTTTCGCGCTCGAAAGTACTTACAAGCTAGAAAAGTTTCCAGCGCCGTCGATTGCTTTATACGAGAACAGAGATGAGAGAGGAAAGAGGCGGAAGAACGGAAAGGCGAGAAAGGAAAATGCAGGAAAAGAAATGATTCTGTGAGAGTCGCTGCAATACGTTCGTGCAGCATTGTGACGAAGCGGGAGGAATTTATCAGAATTCGCGTGGGGACGCGGCGACAAGACTTGTGCATTGGATCGCGAGCGATCGCCGTTGCTGCTGGAAATTAAAGAAGAGAGTGCTCGGGAAAATAGACGAATTGAAAAGAAAGGAGGAAAATAAATCAAAATGTATCAAGTACCTGATAGTAGAGGAGATCTTTACTGCGGAATTTGTTGAGTGAAATCGGAGTTGAAAGAAACTACGTTAATTCGAGATCACAAGAAACGAGAACGTACAAGGTGTGCCAAAAGACTTACTCATAAATTAACAAGCGACGTTTTTGAGAAATAAATATTTTACGCTGCGCGATGAACCATCGTTATTTATTTCTGTGTGAATGTTATATAATTAAACTGCTGAGTAGTAGTAAAAAGTAACGTTCGCTTCGTAGGCAATCGATATGAATCTTTTATACCGCGATGTATGTTCTCGCCGTCAGTCAGTGTAAGTTACGTACCGTTTGATTAAAGCGATTTATTATATATAATAAATATAGAATAATCTCTTCTCTCTCTCATTTCTTCGATATCGCGCGACTGAGGAATTGAATTTCAAAAAAGTCCACATATTTTTCTCTGCATCCAAGTAAAAAAAGACAAGCGTATCGCGCAAGTTATGAACGCACAAAGCACGTCAATTTTCTAACGACAAGAAGATTGCTTACGATAATAATATTCCATCGAACTATCTGAAATAAACTGCTACTTTGTGGTTACGCGTTTTCAAAATAAAGACGCTGTATGCTCTAGAAAGAAATATTTTTTCTCGCCATTTCGGGGAAGCGATAATTAAATTCGTCACTACGGCTTTGTGCGGGTTCTTGGTTCGATGGTAATATTATTTTCGCTTATTTGAATGTAAATTCTACAAAGAACACCTTGCGGCGCGATACTCGGCTTTCAGATATTGACGCACGTTTAGCAGCTTCGCGTGAACGAAGAAATAAAAGCATCCATTCTTTCTTTCATAGTTTTTTTTCGTAAATATTCTTATTATGCAAAAAGAACGATGCGACATAAAAGTTTGAAGAAATGTAATTTACTTACGGGATTTGGAAATATCGGCTATACGTAACAGAGAATTGTCTGTGCGTTATTCATCTCGTGGTCTACTATTTTTAATTATCTTTCTTATGAATTATAATACGTTTCAAAAATTTTCTAGATTTTACGCGAATCTCTGTTTATCTGTCTTTGTGTAATTTACTGTTTTTCACCGTAAAAATATCCACGAGATGCTTCAACGGGTGCTTATCATGTCGAAAATGCAACAACAGAAGTTTGCTGTCGAACCAGATGACGAGTACGTGACGAGCGCGATATACCTAGTCTCGCGGAAGAACTCGTGCAAATAGATCGCCGCGTCCAATCGTTCTTTCGGATTGTTGTACGTCACACGCGTCAGTGTGTGAAATTTTGATATTACTGAGCGGATCGATAAGTCCTCTCGATTTGCGTATGAAGCCTTGTCTAGGATAATGCGCGCATTTTTGCTATATAAAGCACGATTAAGAGCGCGGGGAGATGAAGAAACGTTGAAGAAAATTGCCGGTGGATAGTTTCCGCTTCATTCACGGCTTGCGGGAAAACGTTCGTCGTGTACAAAGAGGAAAGGAGAGAAAGACGACAAAGAGGGATCGGCGAGATTTTCACTAAGAACGATGCGGAGCTAAGTAAAGGCGGTGACCAAACTTCTCCATTGTCGGTACACCGCTATTTGGAAATAATTTAAACCAACGCGCGCAGAGAGGTTTCCGTTTCGACCACCATAAATACGAGTATGTACATCGCGGTGGACGAAACACATCGTATATACGCACCTAACAACCGACCGATAGGAGAGATGAGCCTGTCATCGTTCCAGGAATAATTTAAGCGCGCGTACATCCTTGTCGGAAGTAACGGGAAGATGTACGACGAAGTGGTAGAGGAAAATGTGTTACGAGAACGAATATACCGTATGTCATAATAAAATGATGAAATACGCGAACGTCGGGATATTTACTGTACGCGCTGTACATGTTCGTATAACGCTATATCAGTTCCTCTTCTGACAGAAAAGTACTCGTCTGATGCGTCTGTATAATAAAAGCATCTTAGAAGCAATAGTCTGTATACGATAAACTGGGAATTGCGATCGGTGGCTCCGATAAAAGTGATCTCGTAGTGGCCCTCATATTTTTTATGTGAATTTGTATACATAGCGTAATGTACAACTAACATGAGAAATTTTGCTGAATGATTTATGAAACTTAGCTTCAAGAAGAAAATACACGCATACAACGTTATACACGTAGCTACCTTTTAATTTCAAGTCTTTACGAATTATTTTTGTCAGCTTTATGATTGTCAAAAAAATATGTAATTAAAATTTATAATTCGATATAAAATTCAAAATCATATTTTGGTCGTTTTTTATTTTCGCAAATACAATTTAAATGCGCCAGCCTACATGTGTACTGCGTATGTATCATGATGTCGCGTCACACAAGATTCTGATATTTGCGAAATCGAAAAAACACGTCTGTCAGTGTTGGATTTGCGCATTTATCAACAATGCTTACGTGTCAATGCGATACATTCCAGATCGTCAAACCTGTGTCGCGAATAAAAAACTATCACAGACTTGGAGCGCGTTACGCATCGCATTCTGGAATTTTTGGGCGAAATGGTACCGGTCGTCGGTGGATGAGGTCATCCATGGTGGGGGCTCTTTAGGTGGGCGTCGCTGGGTCGATACAGGGTGGCTTGGTTCGCCGGCGAAGGCACACCACAGGGTGAACGAGTGTTCTACCCTACCCTTCGGTTCTACTTTTGGAAGCTAGTCTTCTCGCAACTTAATTTGCCCTTTAAAAGTGTTTCGCTTATCATTGCTTGTCATAGGGGACGTCAATCAAAGATATATCTCGTATTTATTGATTATCTTGTTCAAAAGAAACATTGCTTATACTTTTACTTGAGTAAGAACGCTTTTTCTTTAGAAAAAAAAAAAAAAAACTGCTAAGATGACATTTAAAAAGTTCAATCGTCGATACCAATTACTGTACAAACGTGAAATTTATACAGGTAGAATTTCTGAAAATATAATTTCAATAAATATACGAGAGAAACACACATGCCTCGATGACTAATGACTATTCACACTATTATTCAAAGCACATCAATCAAGACCTATTGATATCCGATATTTAAACATGAATAAATATTTAAATTCTCATTTGTCTTGTAATTAGAGAGATACCGTAAATATCCGCTCATTTATTCAATTGCAAATATTTATTTTTCTCCAAAATTAACTACATATTGAATTACAAAATCATATAAACTTGCCTAAAAATAGTACATAAAATTGCGAGATGTGTCTCACGCATGAATTCGCGCAGAAATTGAAATTGTTACAGGTAGCTCGTCGTACGTCGTTTCCTAATGAAGGAAATAATGAATACAACCAATATAAATGAATACAAAACTATACAAGCTACGGGTAATTCGACTAAATTAATGTAACGCGCGAGGATGGGAGTATGTCTAATAATTATTGTTCGAAATTTATCAGGGTATAAATGGAATCACAAGCGCGATCCGGACATAGACTGCTTATATCAGAACGCGGTAGCGCAGCACGTGCGGCGAAATTGGCGGTCATGCAAATTGCTCGTATGTACTTCGCTGCCCGTAGTTAACGACTCTTCCGGTCGGCTAGGTCTCTAACGAAGCCGACTTGCTCACGCGTATTTCTCACACGCTTGCTGATAAAGAAGCGACTGCACCGCGGCAAATAGAGACACTCATAGCGGAAACAGTTCGATAAATCAGAGCCCGACATTTTTGGACTCGCTCCTATTCTAATTGCCATCGTCGAGAAGATCTGTATGCTAACTCGCAATTATCTTAACCGTCACGAAACGTAAATGAGACGGCATTTACATGCCTTAGAATTGCATATCGAGGACTAACAGACACAATACACTGATTGCGTCAATGACATTTCCAGTCACATATCCGATCGCTACTAATCAGTATAAAGAAAGTAAAGTCAACAAATTAATAACTACTAGTCATATTTATCACTTATCTTATTCGTATGAGAGAACAAAGTTCTGTTTTCTTTAAAATAAAAAATACTGTTATAAGTTATAAGTAAAATAACTTATTATCGAAATAATTTCAGTTAACATTTAAAAGTGATCAGATTTTCCGTCGCCGTATTTCGACATTTCTCTTTTATTAAACAAAAAAAAACAAAAAACAAAAAACCGTAGCATATGGAAAAGAGAAAAACTTATTATATTTCTACGCTTCCTTTATTATTGCACACATACACAGAAACAAAACGTTTATATAAAATATTGGAATTGTTCTGATTAAATCAAGTACAGATGATGATTATATGTATATATATATATATATATATATATATATATATATACCTTAATTTAACAAATATACATTTCTGTAAGACGTATTCTATTTCTATGAAAATTAAATTCACAGCTGAACTTAAATTTGAATGTCATATTTCTCTCAAACCAAAATGACGTGAAACGCGTAAAAACTCTACATGAAATGAATCTTTTACTTAGCCCGCGAATTGACCGAGAAGCGGAATTTAATGCAAATAAGTAAATTAGTTGGCGAAGTATTACGATGCGTGGGCGGTTTGAGTGGTGAACTGTTGGAACTCACGAAATTCGAGTCACTATCTCTCATGCGTGTGTGAAAGGAGACCGACCGCTAACGTTTGGCTCTCATTTTGAGCACAGAGACCTGCAAACACAGCCAAAAAGACCGAACGGAATTGCCACTGACTACGTAATTCTCCGTCAGCCTTGAATTTGACCGCGGAGCAAGTGTTCAGAAGAAGATAACTAGTTTTACTCGCAGCAATTTATCTCGCAATTAACACGGTCAAGATAATTCGTGGCGAACGCTCTTCTCTGCAGTTGCAAAAAATAAATGCGACGTCGCGGACATATGAACATATGAGGATCCTACAAAAATTTCTACTCGGGACATTGTAACGACTTAATTTTGCAGACGCGCGGAGAATCTACCTCTCTGGCTAGAAGATCAATTTTTTCCACAGAGATCTAGTTATGCAACTTACATACATTTCAGCATTTCGAACTAATCTGTTTTTTGTGAACTTTTGAAAGTACTTTTCTTTTGTTATGCAAAAATGTTTCGACAGTTTAAAAGCATTATTTTTGCAAAATTGCACAAAAGAACAAACGAGGGAAAACCGGAAATATAAAATATGAGTATAAATTCAAATAATACACCGCATAGCAAATACTCTTAAATATCAGATGGAACGGAATCGTTGCGACGATCCGCAGGTGCGTTTTAGTACGGATTCAATTTTCTGCTCGAAACATCTCCCCGACCATCGTCCTCTCCTCGCGTTCATATCGTCGCTTTTCTCGGTCACCTCCGGCAAATAGAATCATATATCCCTTCAAGGAGCAGGAGTCACGTTTCACTGCGATTTATTTCTTTGGCGAATCGAGCGGCTTTTACCACAATCTTCACACGATGCAAGACTACCAAATACCACGGAGATTTCCGTTCGACTTCGATTCGTCATCTTACAACAGAGAAAATTTTCCACCACCGGAACTTTCTACTTTTTATTACTCATGCACAAAAATTAGATAGATAGAAATCAATGAGTTTTAAAGAGGAACTCTCGAATATACTCGATTAAAGTTTAGAAACAGTTTTACAAGTGCAACAAAAAATAATAAACAAAGATAATTATCAGTGTGTGTAAAACATTAAATATTAAATGAGACTAAATAAGTGTATTTTTTTAATCATAACATAAGATTCAGAAAAGTTATGTGTCTTTTCTCTAAAATTTTTAAAAGAAAATTGAAAGCGTAATACTCTCGTGTGCAACAGAAAATATGATAGGATGAATATTTATAAAGCTTTATATAAAGAAAAATATATACACACAACGTACACACAATTCTTCTAAATCTCGGCAAATCTATTTCTTTCCTCGTTAGCGTTTTTATCCGGCGAGTGGATGGTCGAAGATACGACTTTAATTTTCGCGGGAAAATTCGTGTTCCTGCGAGACGTATTTTCGTTTCCTTCTTAAATCTTAATAAAGCAACAATGGGACTATAAAAAATGTATTAGGAAGATAAGGTACTATATTTTGTTAAATAATAAAACTTTTTTAACATTCTATCGAATTACGGAAGCGCTCGTCTCTATGAGCAATATGAGGATTAACCTTTCGTGAAACGTGATGCAATTTGCGAAACATTTGTCACGACACTAAAAAAGTATCATTTCCGCACTGCTGCATCAATTACCGCGCGAACAGATCGAAGAAGAATCTCCGCGCCACAGATGAAGTTGAAGAATCGTTCTGCGGAGGAAATCAGCGGACGAAATGGCGAGCTGCAATTATTCACCGTAGAATTGCGACGGCTGTAAAGAATTTGACGAATCGCATTTTACGCTCGCGTTACGCAAATGTATCTGTTATTTCCGTCCACATTGTTGTTGATCACAGCTCCATTTTCACGAAGGAGAAAATCATTGACGTTTTTATGCCACGAGAATTGCCACGATAGGACTTGCTCCACTTTTGTTTGCGCTTTTATGCGTTGTCGTTCAATGTATGTCGTCTCGAGCACTTTTGTTATTACTTTAGGAGAAGAAGAGAGATGAGAAGAATGCTATGACTCTTTCAGAAGTTGAAAGGATAGTAGCGACTCAATAGTTGCGACTTTTGTGACCAAAACCACGAACCAAATCAAATCGCACCAATCACGGTTAACTGCGTCAATTCGGGTCGTAGCTGGATTTCGAGAGAAAACAGGTGAAGCTTTTATCTTGAGGAGATAATTAGACGTTACTGAGAATTTATTACCGCCACCGGAGTCATTAAATTGCTATTACGAAGAAAAATTAAAAGTAAAAGTATTGTAGATAAGAAGAAAATCGAATCATATCACTGAGCGAATAATTGTACGCTGTCTCTACTAATAATAATTTCATTTTTTGCGTTGAATATAGATTGTGAATGTTGAATATATATTGAATATATATATTGTATTTACAAAAATGTGATTTTTTCGAGTATCAATATAAAGATATCGCGAAGATTGAACTAAATCGTTTTATCATCGAACCAATGTATCAGCAGCATCACGCAAACTGTTTCTTTTATTCATGGATCAGTCGGCGAATTCGCGACGATTTAGATCCATCAGCGTCGAGGCAAACCCGAAGAAGTTTCAACGCAGCGCGAAAATCCGTTACCGGTGAAATATACTCTAGTCAAACATCCGTATTTTCTTCATTCCCTTAAGTTTCACTCAATCGAAAAATGTTATTTCACGAACGCATCTTTTTTCCTCACGACACCGCAAATTCCGACAACCAACGAAGTTTTTAAGTGATTGATCTCATCATCATAAAACATTGCGAAAATTTTTTCTTCCTGTGTTCCTTCTTCTACGTGCTTTTATGTTCGTTCCCTACTTTGTATTCCTTCTCTCTATTTTATTTTCAAAGTAAAGCTATCGAGATATAACGCGATTTTTATGAACTTTTTGCGAGATTGTTCTTTTTAATAGCGCAATAGTAATTGATATCATAAAAGACTTCAACAAAATTTCGTCATGCTTTTCGCGTTTTGTTATTTTTACTCTTGATCACAACATGTATATCCGCGAAATAAACGGGTATTTTACAATATATTTGCGTTACTGGCTGGTTATCTTTTGTTTGCTAAAAATTTTCAACGCAAAACCGATAAAAGCACAGCGTAAAATGAAACTTGTTACAACGCGTAATAAAGTTAGAACAACGAAAACAGCGGAGGATGGTAAAGTGACTGAATAATAAAAAGCAATAATAAATAATAGTAAAAAAATTGCGACATTTTGCCAAATACGAATATTCGGTCGGGCTAATTTCATAATGGAAGTTTACGAGACGCGACGGGACCGAAGTTTCTCCCCTTAAAGTGCCTGGGTGCTAACAATATTTGTAAGACGAGAATTATGGTCAAATGGAAGTGAAGAGGTAAAGGCATCCGGGCACGCGCGCGCGCAAAGGAAAAAAGATGAAAGAGATGAAATAGCAGAAACGAATCCGCGAAAGAGACAGCGCGTTGCTTGTGCGAGAAATCGAGACGGAAAAATTTTCCATTCACACGGGATGAACAGAGAACGAATAAAAAAAGCACGAGAGTCGGAAAATCGGGAAAGGAAAGACAAGCGTGGAAATGACGCAGAACAAGCACGATCGACCGAGACGGCGAGTATGCGAGTTCAACAGAGAAGGAGAAAACGCGAGGAGGATCGAAGGTGACGGCGGAATCGGAGGAACCGGCGCGGGAGGGTGGATAGCATCCTCCTCAGGTTTAGAGTGGTGCGCTTGCGCTATCGTAACCTAACACACTTTCACATAATATCATCGCCGAGCCAGTCTGACGCCAGGCGCCGCGACGCTATGACGTCACTGATCCGCGCTTCGCCAACGAACGTATCTCGCCAGCGGTGAGAACTCATGAATGAAACCCTGTTCACCGCCGAGTCTACGAATACGATTCTCGTAAAGGAACGCAAGCACAGGTTCGCATCGATACAAACGCAAAAACAAACGAGAATCTTCGTCTCGAAACCCGGGACCAATTGGCAGCGGGCTGATTCGCCAGTCCGAGGCAGCGTCTGTTCATCAGTCGTCAGCTTGCGCGTGACAAAACCGATCCTGCGCGAACGATCGAGCCGCAATATTATCGCGTTGAACCGTTACGACAGATCGAGATTATAATTCACCTTCGCAGACGAGCTTCGATCGAGCGAGCTAAATTATCAAAGCACGATATTGACTGTATCTTCATCCGCCTGTCCAGCATGATCTCTCTTATTAATAGTGATGGTTTCGCGCACGTTTTGCGGATTACATGCAACGCTCGCCAACTACCTTTCCCGTCTTTATATACGACACCGTTCTCCACGACCTATCGACGTTTCCGTACGAAAGTCGCGCGAGTTGCTATTCGTGACGATAGCACCCTTTATCACGATCGAGTGCAGCTGTGGACACACGACGCTTAAGTGCACTTTGGAGAGTGGCTCGTCGATATCCGGTTTGTTTTATGAATGGGCGACCAAAAGAACGTCTCTTGATAATAAGGTTTCTGCGATTTTACATAAGCGTTCTTCAGAGGATTCAAATAAACTGGAGAACATGAAATTTCGCTCGATCCTACGTCCCGTTTCCGTAAGCAACTTCCGCGTTTCTTGCGCGTTTAGCGCTCGAACGTACATTTCTTTCTTTACCAATCGTCCCGTTGTCCCCGCGACGATAGACGTAAAATGATAGACGTAAAAACGCATGCTTCAGGTATCATCGCGGTACCGCACGAGGTCAAGGGTGCAGCACGACCTCGACCGAAAGTTAATCATTTGACAAGGTTCCCTCTCTCCGTCTCCATCTCTCGCCGCGGCCTTCGATATTCCCGAATTTCGCTGGGTCATCCCCGCTGCTGTGGAGTTGCCCGCGCGTTTCTCTCATGCAGATCGACTTCCGCAATTTTGCAACGCGATGAGCCGTGTGAATCAAATACCTTCTCGGTATCGCGCGTTTATCCTCCTCTCCCCGCTCTCTTCTTTCCAAACTTTGCGGGCAACGCGACGCGACGCTACGCGCCACCGCGAAACGCGACGTGATATGAATTCGCATTAGCCGACAGATCTGCATTCAGAGTTTCTCCTTCTAGTGAGATCTCACTCGGCGGTTATTCGCTTTCATCCTCCACGTCATTCAGACGTGAATAAGATCTCTATACTGGGGTTGCGGTGAAGCCTAAACTTCGCCGTAACTTCATCTCACGTCCCGCATCTCTCAAAGAGACTACGCGCGTCTCTCGTTCGTCCATTGTTATTCCGTCACAAGTTTTTACCAAATTTTCACATCGTGCGAACATATGCTTCGTTCTCTTCGTTTCGAATCAGTTCTCGGAACGCTTGTGTCGAACCTTCTCTTTCTCATTCAATTTTTCCGCAACTTTTCCTTTCGAAATTTCCTTTTGAAATTTTCCTTGCCTTCAATCGCGATTCAATTAATCTGCTCGTTTGCAGCCAGATATAAGGAAAGTAGAATGATATAGAAAACGCAAGAAAGAACGCAATTAATTATTCAACGTCACTAATGACGTCGTAATAAATGCACCGATGCATATCTCAAGTTCTTATGTACCGACTGACAAAATGATCGATCGACTGACAAAAATCATCATTTCGAGCAATAATTATTTATACAGGAAACATCCTCTGCTGTCAGTTTAACAAACATCAAGACTTAATTGATATCTTACTTATATGAATATTCAAAGAGTGTTTTGATTAAATATGTCTAATAAAAGTGTTTATCTTATGATAAAAAACACCATCATTCTTAAAACGTTCGTTAATTAAAAATATGCTGCGGTAGAAATAAAAAGAAAAAGTAATGCTATTGCTTTCAGGTAACAAACGGCTTAATAAATATTTTTTATGATATGCGGAAAAATATAGGATTAAAGTACCGCTATCGTAGCGGCATAAGCAAATCGTGACAGCAAGAGCTAAGGAAATATGTTTACTGGAAATTCCGTTTAATCCTAGGATAAGATTGATGATATACGCTGTTGGCCTTTAAAACCCTTACACATAATGGCCTTGAAGGAATTGGCCAGTGCAAGTCCTGAAAGCAGTCAGTACTGGTCGTCTCGTATTACGATCTTTGAAACTTCGATACGTTCGTTCTGAGACACGATGTATTTCTGTCGATAACGCTATTTCGCGTTGCATCTTCGATATCTTCGATATCTTCGATCGTCTTTCAAAAAATTTGTCCAACTTGTGAAAATTTGATAAATTTCTAATGACCTTAGTCAAGCGAGAAAAAAAAAATGCGGAAATTAAGAACAGATTTATCGATATCGCGCAACTACTTCGATAAACTTTTCCAACATTTTCCAAAGTGCTCTT
>QVOB01002102.1:0-12849 GCA_014839585.1 Pseudomyrmex concolor | reverse complement strand
AAAAAAAAAAAAAAAAAAAAAAAAAAAAAAAAAAAAAAAAAAAAAAACAGGATAGACAGATTAATAAAAAATCCTATGTACGTGTAAATATGAAGAGGAATGGCAAGTGAAGAAAGAGAAGAAGTAGTGTTGACGTACGTTTCGGGGTTTTTTTTGTTTGTCTCTGTAAATATGCACTATGAAAGTTACGTGCGCGCGAAAAGGTGCTTCGAAGATGTCGTCGAAGATGATCTCGTTTCGGGTAGTGACCGTGGTCGCTTTATTCACTTTTGGCGCAGGTGAGTTGAGATTTTCTGAATCACCATCATTCGATCTCTGAAAGATTTTAAGCTTTGCGCGGGGGAAGCGAGGGAATTAGGGAGGCCAGCTGCTAGAAAAAAAATAATAAAACAAAAAAACAAAAAAAAACAAAGTCAAAATTATTGTATATAAATAGATAAAACGAAAAAAAAACGGAATTATTTCGAAAAGTGCCGAAGAGAAAGCCGGATGTAAAAGGTTTATGACGTCGAAAGTCGAAAGCGGATAAACACACATAAATAGAAGTAATCATATGCATTTGTATTTCAAATTGTAAAAAATATAATATATAATAAAACACGCAGAAAAAAAGAAGAGAATACATATCTTTTTTTTCTCGAGCGTCTTCGATCTCGATGGATCGTCTTCTCGTAGAGATGGATAAACATAAGTAGAGACTGGACTGGACGCACTGGACTGAAAGGAGTGTAAGCAAAGTGTACACGTGTGTCTTGCCGGTAGTATCATATGCGTTGATTATCTGACGCATATGTGGATGTGTTTGGAAAGATAATCGTTCTTCTTGTTTGATCACAGATTCTAAGTGGAAGAGAAACCAAAGTATTTTCAACAAAATCTTGCTTTTTTATATTTCATCAGTGAAATTAATAGTTGTGTATAATATTCGCAATCGAATTCGGCATTTGTTCGAATGCCGTGTAACAATGTCGATAGAAACGATCAAAGTTGAACGCGCGTGATCATGGTAAAATAATTACAACGCATGTTCCGCTTATATCAATTTTTGCCGACTTTGATCGTTCGTCATTAAAAAAAAAAAATTTTGATGTTTCAACAATGGCGACGAGCTTTAAGTTTTCCTCTTCGGAATCTATGATTTAACGGAAGCGCGTTACATGTGTGCACACGTGTATGCCTGGGAATGCGAGCGTGTGTGAATTATTCAGGTGAACAGGTGAATGAGAGAGCGCGTCGTGTGTAAGTGGTGCGTGGAAGATGTGTGAAGAATGCTGCGTGCGTGCGTGTGCGTGTGTGCGTGCGTGCGTGTGCGTGTGTGTGCGTGTGCGTGTGTGCGCGCGCGCGCGTGAGAGAGAGAAAAGAAGAGCTGGAACTTACGGAGAAGGACAAAAAAAAAGTGATGTTAATTATCCGACTGGAAAGAAAGAATGTGTGAAAGTGTACGAGTCTGGGAAAGAACAGAAGGGCAAACAAAAAGTGGGAGCGGGGACATCATAGAGAGAGAGAGAGAGAGAGAGAGAGAGAGAGAGAGAGAGAGAGATAGAGAGAGAGAAAGAGAGAGAGAGAGAGAAAGCGTGTCGCAGCGTAAAATTTATCTTTTATAACACGGGACAGAAGTTGACAGACGGCCGATTCAAACACGGTTGACTCTTTTTGCTGGCTCTACCCTTCCTCTTGCTTCCCTCCACAGATATAGAAATGCATTATGCCAATACAGATATATCATATACAGAGATACATAATCACCAATGTGTGGTAGAAATCCGTTTATCAGAAATCAATCCGCGGACGATTCGTGCGCGGTGTAGAAGCTTCAGGAGACAATATATATATTTTTATACCGGTGCTCGCCAAGTCAAGGCAAATAAAGGACCGCGGTCCTCCGAAGAGCTGACGCATTTCGCTTCGTAATGTCCATTCTTATCTCTTTCTACGCTAGAACGAGAGAGATCAATGTATGTAGATTTTGGTTCTCCATTTGTCACGACTCGGTGAGCACCGTCTTACACAATCCGTAAGATGCAAAAATTTTGCGATGTGAGAGATGTGCAGTATTGTTACGTATGGACATAACGAATCAAGAATCGATTCGAAGTCTGTGATTATGATTTGATAATAGCAAACATTTAAAGATATATCAGTGATATTGGAAAATAGATGACGGCAAAACATCTGGAATGTTATTTGTGTCTGTGTCATATTGCTTTTGAAAACTTATCTTATTAGTAAAAAAAACTATACAAGAGAGAGAGAGAGAGAGAGAGAGAGAGAGAGAGAGAGAGAGTCGTCTTCTGATAAACGAAATTCTACCGCGCATAAAATACAAATGCTTGCACAAAAATAAAAAATTACCGGTCGTAGAGAGCGATTTAAAGGACCGAGGTTTCTTCGTTTCAGAACTAGAAGAAACGTCGAGCGGTGGTGGCGATAATAGCGAACCGCCGTCTCATGTCCACATCAACTTCGAGCGATGTTTTCGTAAGGAATTCAGTACGTCGACGCTACAGGGTAAGACTGCGTCATCCGCCGTCACAATGTCTATGGGTGACGATCAGCAACAACAACATTCGGATACCGAGATGGAGGCGAAGACAATGTCGAAGGACAGCTTAAGTAGTGCCATATTTAGCGTGATGGCCGGCGAGGCGGAAATCAGTCAGAGCGACTTTGAGGGCTCGTTCAAGGCTGAGAATGAGCGCACGGAAGGCTCGGTGCGAGACTACTGCGTGAAAGAGGGCGACGTTTATCGGTGCACAGTGTGTCATCGCACGTACACACACATAAGCAACTTTTGCCGGCACTACGTCACCTCGCATAAGCCTAACGTCAAGTACTACCCCTGCCAATATTGCGGCAAAGAATTTACCAGAAAAGATAACATGATCGCTCATGTTAAGATCATACATAACTCTAAACCGCCCACAAGTCTCAGCAATAATAGCGGCAGCAGCAGTAGTAGCAATATGGGCCAGCCACGGTAGACTATCGCCAATTAGGTGTCCTCTTGTTCTGCCTCCTCCCTTTAGGTCACGTTTCTTGGGCCTTACGCAAAAACTCGTGTGATGACACAAAAACATTTTTATTATTATTTGTTAAAACATTTATTACTTATATCGTGGTACTATAAGTGATAGATCTTTAAGAATTTATGATGCCAAGGTTCTCTGTGTTATTAACAAACTTTGATACCTAGTTGATGATGATGAAACAAGATTATCTTAAGAGTCTGTGGTGTCATAGACTCCATATTGTTCATAACTAGCAAATAACTACGGTAGCAAGAATCGGGAAGAGGGAGAAGGCAGAGAAGTTAAAGACGCGAGAGAGGAAGTGAAATTCGAATGAAATCTGTTCACTCATGAAGAAAAAAAAGAAACAAAAGAGAGAGAGAGAGAGAGAGAGAGAGAGAGAGAGAGAGAGCGAGCGAGTCATACACATATAGAATGCGTAAACTAGCTAGGCTAAATTTGGTTGATCTTACAGAATGGTTGGAGTCAGAATGGCTAGAAAAGGAGTGGGCACGCGGAGAATAATAATGGGTATGCAAAAGATTTTTTTTTAAGCTATCGCCAGAATACGCAATTCTTGGTTTTCGTGCGGGCGTTTTCCATCAGAGAGTTTCTGGCGCGTAAATTGAATATCGGTGAGGTTTATAATTGTCTCAGAATCGGGATGTACTTCAGAAAGTATGTTCCACCGATGTTGTACATTTATACTTGTTGTTGTGAGATTAGCGTTGCGACGTTGCGTGATCTGCGAAATTTATGTAGTGCGGGTCTGACCAAGTCTAATATGCACTAAGATATAACCTTGAATCACTACTGAATAGCAATCTGATTAGCTTCTATTTAAAACGAGATGTTAACTCTTAATCGTTAGTTGATGCTTCTTGAACAACATTTTTAGTATCATTTTACGAGATAGCACATTTTTTACCTTATATAATATGACATCTATTACAAATCTTATTCCCCCCCCTCCTCCCATTCCTGGTTCTGCCGATCTAATTCTCTAACTTGCAACGTACGTTATTAACAGTACGTTATTTTAACAATAGCAAAATTGTTGTTGGTAAGTTATAGAATAAGAAACGCAAACTTCTGATCCTAGTTTTATTCCTAGTTAATCTTTATCCAATCTTCGTGCCTTCGACGACCCACAACGCACACGTTTCGGCATTTCGTGTGTCACGCAATGCCTATCTTCTTGAGGAACACTAACTTTACCTCCAGTAGTGCCGAAAATTCTTGAAACAAATCGCGCGCGCGTAACAAGCGCGCAACGGGCATTAATATTACAAAATGAAACGAGCTTTATCGCACTTACTCGAAAAGGAAAGAGCGAAGCAGATATAAAGTACATAAGAAGCCAAGGGAGAGGCTTTTGTACCGCATCGTAGAAACAGTTTATATCGTTTAGATTTTTTTTTTGTTTTTTTTGTTTTTTAATAGATTTAAACTAAAAGTTTAAATCTAAACTAATGCGCTCGTTGCGTCGCCGCAACATAGTTTAGCGTCGTATAACGGGTGATTAGTTGTAAAAAAACGATTATATTGCGTAGGAAAGAAAAGGGGAAAGGAAAATGAGGCGATAAATTCAAATCAACGCAGAGAGACTATATTTGCTATATTGTCTGACTACAATTACATTGCAGAGAAAATCAAACACGTCAGTTAATGCAGCTTGGCGATACATTTCTAAGAAGCGCGCGCGCGTGTTTTATCCTTCTTCCCGGAAGAAGGTCTTTGACGTACTCGTTAAAAAAAAAAAAAAAAAAAAAAAAAGCTAGTACTTTTACGCAGTAAATTCTCTAATAATAACAGAATACCTCAACATTATCTCTTGCAGAATAGAAATTGTCAAAAGTAATTGGGCGATCAACAAGTATAGCAAAAGGAAAATTTGCAGATTGTAGAAAGGGAAGTTTGTAGATGAAATTGATAATTTTGGAAATGTATTGTTTACATATAACACATAATTACAATACATAATTATTTATATATAGTAATTATATAATTATCATTATATAATTATTAATATATACATTGCGTATATTTGTTACATATATGTTTTTTGAGCTGTTGTATGGGAACTCAATTGAACTCGTAGAAAGATACAGAATAAGATAATAAGATAAAACACGTGCGCGCTTGTGCGCGTGCAGGCGTATTGTAAAGTAAGAAAGAAACTATGTAGACTGAGTAAATGCAATATATATGTACATATATATTTCGATGACCGTTCGCCATGTTGCTGTTGAGCCGTTTTTGGTCGCGAATAAAATGTTAAATGGTGGCATTTTCGAAGGCAGTAATAAAGAGGGACGGAAGGACGAAACGAGAAGGGCAATCTCGCGAAAGACTGCAGAGGGACGGTTTTAACGACACCAAATACAAGATAGTACTGACATTGGATAGACTGAAGGCACTTTTTAGTAGTAACTTAACGCCGCCGCCATGCCTCTACCGTTCGGTCCGTTTGTCTGACAGTCATTTTTGTTTTTCAGATATTAACGAACTTTTGAAGTAAGAACAAACTTTGAAATCTATAAAAGATGACAGAAGACACATAAGACAGAATTATATATATAGAGCACTTATATTTTATCGAATATATAGGAATTTTTCTCTAAATTTTATATGTATATAATACACATAATTGTACAAAATATTACTAAAATTTGTTACTAAAATTTATTATATACTTTTATTTATATATTAATAGTGTAACTTTACATATCACTTTGCTATTGGATTGTTAAAGTTGTGAGATTATTTAACTAAAAATTCTTGTCTTTAAGTAACTCCGGTTGAATTTTATTTGTGAGTGCAATTACCAGTATGTGCGATACTAGTTTTAAATCACATTTATTATTTCCTTTAAATGTTTATTGTTTGCTTCATTCTTTATTAACTCTGTATCTCTGGATTTCGCCAAATCATTAACTTTAGATAAATAATTAGCATTATCCACGTGTAAGTTTTCTACAACAATATATATATAATTTTATTCACTTTATTTTTTTATTTTGTTATTCTATCATCTTGATAATAAAGCAAGAATCTTAGAAGAAGCAATAATAGTGATAACTAATGATATAATAATGTAATAAGAGTGAAATGATACGTGAGTAAGTGAACATGATATATCGTTAATCCTTTGAACTCGTATGTCTACTCAGTTGTTATTCGGTTTAACTTGAACTTCAAAGATTTTTACTTAACACGACTGATTACGATTAAAAATTTTTACTACGACATGTACTGACTTATGTATAGTGCTAATTTTGTGTCTCACACGCATAGTTCAAAAACCGTTAGTATCAAAAAATCATATAACATTTGACACAATAAACTGTAAGGCAAGCAGAGCTCAGAGAAAGACTTTTAAGAAAGAAGATGTGAAATCTTTGTAGAGTAGAGCGGGGTTAGTTAGGCCAAGGGGCAAGTTGGGACTTGCAAATATATATTTCGATAATCGAAACGCGTATGAACATGTTGATGTCTGCTTAAGAAAGTAGGGAGACGGCGGTGGCTACAACGTCCAGCCGTTAACAGACGACCACGAGTGGTTTTTTGTTTTTTGCGCGTAAAATTATATTTCGTTCTTTTTGGTCTGAGTAATAATTGCAGTGAGTGATAGACACCAGATGAATTTTTGTATCATAAGTCATTAGTATATTTTTTAATTTTAATGTGTATTTTATATTATTTACGGTTTTTTTAAATATAAAAATATATTTCTGCCAACATCGATAAGAGACTTAGTTGGGCCACGTCTCAACTAACTTTGCTTTTAAATTGAAATGCTTAAAATGAAATGTGTCTTTATTACTGGTAGTTTTTGTTACTTTTTAAATTATTTTACAGTATAAATGCACACGTATAAATGAAAGACAAATAGAGCTTTTACCACTCCAAAAAAAGTTGCAGAGAGCTGCAAATGCACCAATAATTATTGCTGATAATAAATAAATAAGAAATAAAAATATTAAATAAGATTGAAATTTATTTAACTTTATTGTTTTTAAATAACATATAACCTTTAATATAAACCTTTAATATAAAATTACACTTTTGTCTCAACTTTTAATATAAAATTACACTTTTGTCTTATTTCTCGGAGTGGTCCAACATGTCCCACATGGGACAAGTTGAGCCACTGTGACTTTTCATTTAACACATATTTTTATCTATATACGAAATATTTTTATCTATATACGAAATATTTGAAGGATCTATGAATGCTTATTTCTTTAGCTAGATAAATATGCAATCTTTTAGAACAATTTTCAATAGAACAATTTAGTCTAACATAATTGTGTAAAAATTTATAACAGTTTGAAAAAAAAGTGGCTCAACTAGCTTCGCTCTACCCTATAATGTAACATCATAAAAGGCTATATACTATAACATCCGACATTACAATTTGACTCGTCACTGCAGTTTCTTTGTACTTTTTGCAAACTGTGTGAACTTTCGTCTGTCGTAGAAAAAAAATACAAAGCTGACTGATTCTAAATTTTAAAAATTACGAGTGCAAAGAATTAACATTCTAATTTAATGAAGTAATGAGATTTTTGTCATTCTTAGAAAGAACCACAAATAAAGATTATACGTGTCGAAACTGACCGCGCGGTAATACGATAATGACGGTAGAGGCTTAGTCGCGAGAAAGAGAGAGAGAGAGAAAGAGAGAAAAGCACTAGAAACATAGATGAGATCGTAGCTTATTATATTTTGCACCTTACACTCCGTCGAGCGGCTCTCCCTTTATGAGAGAGGAGCGAGACGATTTATATACAAATTTTTCACTAGTTGGGCATAGACGTTAGACGACTAGAGGCTACACACAATCATACCTATAACAATATATATTACTACTATTATTAGTTATCACAAGTAACAGAGACCGTTGTTACTTTAACGTGCGATGGGATTAGACGGATCCCGTCCCGTGCAATTGACCACTGTTGTTCGTTCATTATTCAAGAGGTATCTAGTAAAGATAACAAAAGTTGTAGTCGTAAAGATCGAGTCGTCATCGCGACCAATAGCAGGCCACATGATCGGAAAATAGAGAATATCAGCATTTTTTTTGTTTTGTTTTTTATCGAAGGATTTTATGTATTCGCAACAGTTCTCAAAATTTATAATCTACCTCAGTTCAATCCACTATTCAAAGTTAAAATCGGCTTATATTTTGAAAGTGGACTATTAGACTCCGGATTGAGAACATACTTCTCCCAATTGCGCGATGTTTCTTCGAAATTGTAGACATGTTTTGAAATGTGTTTTTCGTGGATTGTCTTCAAACAAAGTTTCACGAGGCCCAATAAGAGATCGCGATGCGATTCGAGCGTATTTTTAAGCGAAGACAGTTTTTAGAGAGTTCTATAATATCGGTTAGACAGAGGCAGCATATAGATTGCGAAGTAAATATAAAAAGGATGAAAGGAACCTCCGAAAGAGTTTTTGTAGAGGAATGAGAAACAGAGAAAATTGTTTTGTCAATCGTCAGAAGGCTGGATAGTTAGGCCGTGCCGTGAATCTTCGCGCACTCAGGTCAATTATCTGCAACATATTTTGAAACTTTGATGGACCAAAGAGCTTTCTCAATGCTTGTACAGATTATTTACTCGAAAGAAGAGAAAAGTTATCCCGAGGAGGAATTTCGCACGAACCTCAAAGCCCAGGATATACAGTGCCAAGTGAAGAAAACAAAATACGAATTTTCTTACAAATAACATTTAATGTGATTTTCACTCTCATTAATATTAAATTTTATATAAATCTAGATATCAGTGTTAACACGTTGACAGATCGGTATGGTGAAATTTATTATATATTAACAAAATGTATAGCCGGCTGTCAAAATGTTAATCAATTGCAACTCACTCATGATAAAACAAAAACTTAAATATCGTCGATTAAAAAGTGAAAAGACAAGATAAACAATCTTTTTTATATCTTTTTTATATCTTTTTTATATCTTTCTCGTCTTATACATACTTGTAAAATATAAAGTATCATCACTCTAAATTATAATCTTCTGAAAATCATGTGAGAAATGAAGAAGACTGCGGCACTAAGTATTTCTGGGATTACAGGGTAGCATACTTATTAGATCAATTATTATCCACAATATTTACAACTTGGACCAAAGAACATCTAAGAGAGAAACCTGCGGTAGAATTATTTCAAGGGTGGAGAAAAAAATTTTTTTCTCTTGCAGAAAAAAAAATTGCGCGAGGATAAATGTGGGAACGACGGTCACGGCCTGATTTCACGACGCGACGGATTGCAAACCCGTGCAAACGCACAATGGTCTGAAAATCATTTTTCCAGATTATATCTTGTGATCGAAATTTTCTAAACTCTTAAGAAAACTTAATTGTGATAATCAAGAAACTATACTCTTTAAACGAGCAAAAAATAGTTCTGTATTTTATTAGTTTATATATTTTATCTTTTGTTTTAATCATATGACACATATTATATAGCTACAAATTACATTTTGCATATCTAATACCGTAAAAACGTAATATACTCTTAAAACTTTTAAACTTTTACAATCAATTCAATTTCATTAAAAAAGTTTAAATTCTTTATGCTTAACTTGAATTCATTAAAAAACTTGGAACTTTTAAGCTCAATTTTATTAAAAAATCAAGTTATAGCAAAACAATATTGTTTTCAAGCCATTGTTCGATATAGGTTCGCAAAGATGCGTAAAAATTTATACATTGAAAGAAGGAACTGAAGGGAAACTAGAAAAAAGAGTAAACAAGAAAAGTGCAAAGAGGCAGCGGCTAGACAGCTTATATCAATTTTTAGAAGAGAAAGACAAACAAATAATTAAATACACTCACATTTGATAATCACTGAGAGGCTAAGACTAACTCAATTAATTAAAGGATGGGAAATATGAACAGTTTTATCGCTCTAAATAAAAAAGGGCTATTAAGAGAGAGAAAGTCTACAGATTCTTTCGTATAATCGAACAGTTTTGCAAAAGATTTTCTGGGACGTTGCAATTTTTCTTGAATCTATAAACAGATAGTTTACATTGAATCTTTGTTGTTGCTATTATTTAACGAGCGAACCTGCAGAGTTTTCTCTCCATTGGTATGCAGTTTATGAAGTTTGCGATTTTATCAGTCTGTACAATAACAGTCAGTCTGTACAATAACTAAAAGTGTACGTACGTGTGTGTACATATGCGCGTGTATGTAAAAGAGAGAGAGAGAGAGAGAGAGAGAGAGAGAAAAGGAGAGTGAGAGAGAGTGAGAGAGAGAAAGAGAGCGCTTTGGTTCACCCTAATCGATGTCTGCGTGAGAAGCACGAAAAAAGGTGTGAACACTAAAAATTAGAAACACATTTTTGCTCTTTATCGTTCCTATGTTTTTGTAATTTTTTCTTTCGCGTCTTTTGAAAACTTGCATATATACCAAAAAAGAAACTTAGATATTTATATATAGACATTTACATGTAAATATTTATATATAAATATTGTCGCCAAATTATCATTTTTCATAATTTTCTGTTTATTTTTATTTTGCTGCAAAATCTAACTTTGAACTTTTACTTTACACGATTCTGCAAAATAGTTAAAACTATTGTAGAAAAATATCCTGCACATATATCGATGCGTTTTAGATTAAGAGATTTTTGAGTTTATAGATTTTCGAGAGATTCGCATGAAAGATCATCAAAAAATTTTCTTTTGTAACTTTGTTGTCTCGTTTGAAAATTTTATTGGCACGACAAGGTTTTGCAAATCTGCAATTGTCGCACAAACGTTATCACATCCTTTTGTGACAATTTAAAGCAGTTACAGATAGCATTTTTGCGATACGCGGCTGTAACACGTAAAAGCACATTTGGTCGATCCTCGCTCCGGTTCCCTTGCTCAGCATCTGAAGGCTCGTGATCAGAATAAATCGCTTAAAAAAAAAACATTTTAATGGTTAAAATATTCAGCGACTGATCTTGAGACTCGTTCAAACTCACGGTATTTAAGGGAGGAGAAATTCGCTCACGTTCGTTGCCTTTTCGATGTTGTTAAACTTTTAGAATTAAGATTGTTAAAAAGCGCTTTCAATTGTTGCCAATTATAGAGGGGACAATCGAAGAAGAACGAGTGATTTTTGTGAAAAAACTCGAGGGTACAAAAAAAAAGAAAAAAAAAAGGAGATACATAAGGTTTATAAGGTCTCCGCGTACATTCGTACAAAATTAGTGTTCAAATTGTAAAAAGTGTTCATAATGAAGGAAGAGAGATATATCTGTGTTGTGAGGGATATTGATGATTTTTTCGAAGATGGCCACTATATGATCGCGATACGTGTTACGTCGCATTGTCAAGTTCACTTACACTTTTACATATTTTTTTTTTTATATAGATCGACTTTTATATAGACGTTCGAAAATTTGTTATTCATGTTAGATTTTTAAAACAAGCTCCGAGAAGTGTTGCACATAATATTCGACAGTAAAATCTGATATGACACAAATTAGATTTTGTTAATATTTGTGTTAAATTTATACATATATATATTGCGAAATTTCTAAGTATCGTTGTGCTTTTCAAATTTTATGACCAAATTTTATTAAATTTTATTGTACATAATTTATTATTGCAATTGTAAAATTTTATGGAAAGATTTTATATATCTTTGAAGTAACACACCAAACTCAATGAGATATACTTTTTTTTTATAGCGTCTGCAACTGCTTCTAGCCTGCATCGCGAGGAAAAGCGCAAGACTGCGATAAAAAAAATTGCATTTTCCTGTGACCATGATTTTCTCACGCTCTCATCGCGGGTACAATTTCTTTTCGCTGAGTTTTATCATGTTCGCTTAATACGTTTAATTAATTAGAATTTTTTAAGGAAAGACGGAAGATGTAAGAAAAAAAATAAGAGATGCAGTCGTGGCAAATATATATATATTAAGATATATACAGAGATATATATATAGAAAGAGAGTATATATATATTGTGTTATATTTATGCAACTATTGCAAAAGTATCGTGCCGAAGTTAGTTTCTCATCTCGTATTTTTGTTCGTTCCTTTGTAAAAGGGATCACCAGTCAATAATAAATATCACTTATTCTTAGGTTTCTCTAGCACGACTATTGCAGAGAGAAATCGATCAATGTGAGCGAACAAGAGGCAAAGAGTGTGTATGAGAGAGAAAGAGCGAGAGAGAGAGAAAAAGAGAGAATGAATGAGAGAGTGAAGCAAGAGAAAAAAAAGTATGTATGACTTTAATTTACGAGGCTTAGAAAGCAGACTGTACTATCGAATAGATTTTAATATATACATATACATATATATATGTATATATATATACACATACACACACATACAGGTATGTATGCATAAACAAAGATATATATATATATATATATATACATATATATATATATATATATATACACATACATATATATTAAAAAAAAGAATCATAGTTTATTATTGCAATTAAATTACATTCAAATATAATAGAGAGAGAAGGATAGAGAGTACGAGAGAGTGAAAGAGAG
Source organism: Pseudomyrmex concolor (assembly GCA_014839585.1). Lineage (NCBI taxonomy): Eukaryota > Metazoa > Arthropoda > Insecta > Hymenoptera > Formicidae > Pseudomyrmex > Pseudomyrmex concolor. The sequence goes on along the minus strand of QVOB01002102.1, from coordinate 296 downwards.
TGAAAATCGAGAAAAAATTATATATGCAAAAACGGTATATTATATGTATACATATTATATATTATTGCGATTATTATATGACGATTTTATCATTATATTATCATTAATATTATTATTATATTATATATATATTATATATAAACAGAAGTTATATTGAATATATTTTAGCGCTAGTTGATACTATCTATTATATATAACGTCGTTGCAGTTGCGAGACGATGCGTCAGAAAACGAGGGCAAAAATTAAAAAAACAAAAAAAAAAAAAAAAAAAAAAAAAAAAAAAAAAAAAAAAAAA